>BLSH010357725.1:367877-378047 GCA_018402905.1 Glandirana rugosa
TCTGCACAAGAGACCTCACTGTTTAATTCGAAGAGACAGACCGTTAGGTTACCTGCACAGACCCAAACCGCCAAAGGTTCTCTTACCATGAACGGACTGACGTAACACGGTTCATATTACAAACAACCTCCCCCCTAATACCACACCCCAACAAAAAGTCCCCAACCCGAACCGAGAAGCGCATTTGTGAGGTCAAGCACTGATGTGGATCAGAAGGCCTGGCTTGCTGCCTTCGTACTAATTCATCCCAAAGGTGTTCTATCAGGTTGAGGTCAGGACTCTGTGAAGGCTAGTCAAGTACCTCCATCCCAAACTTGCTCATTCATGTCTTTATAGACCTTTTTTTGTGCACTGGTGCACAGTCATGTTGGAACAGGAAGGGGCCATCCAAAACTGTTCCCACAAAGTTGGGAGCATGAGATTGTTCAAAATGTTTTCGTATGCTGACGCCTTAAGTGTTCCCTTCACTGGAACTAAGGGGCCAAGCCCAACCCCTGAAAAACAACCCCACACCATAATCCCCCCTCCAACAAACATTATACTTGGCACAATGCAGTCAGGCAAGTACCATTCTCTTGGAAACCGCCAAACCCAGACACGTCCATTGGATTGCCAGACAGAGAAGCTTAATTTGTCACTCCAGAGAACACGTCTTCACTGCTCCAGAGTCCAGTGGCTGCATGCTTTACACCACTGCATCCAATGATTTGTATTGCACTTGGTGATGTAAGGCTTGGGTGCAGCTGCTTGGCCATGGGAACCCATTCCATTAAGCTCTATGCATTGTTGTTGTGCTTATATGAAGGTCACATGAAGTTTGGAGGTCTGAAGCTATTGCCTTCAGACAGTTGGGGACTTCTGTGCACTGTGAGATTCAGCATGTGCTGACCCGACTCTATCATTTTAGGTGGCCTACCACCTGTTGCTGTTGTTCACAGTTGCTTGCACTTTGTTATAATACCACTAACAGTTGACCGTGGAATATTTAGTAGCAAGGAAATTTCAGGAATGGACCTATTATTGCACAGGTGGCAACCTATCACGGTACCACACTTGAATTCTCTAAGCTCCTGAGAGCATCCCATTCTTTCACAAATGTTTGTAGAAGCTGTCTGCACACCTGGGTGCTTGATTTTATATGCCTGTAGCCATGGAAGTAATTGGAACACCTGAATTCAATGATACTTTTGGCAATATAGTGTGTATATAAATATATACTGTATATCATGCGCAACCCCAGTGTCCCTTTAATAGGGAATGTATGCCCAGAAGGATCACCGACCATGTTACCACTGTAAATAGTTGTGATCAGGGGCAGACTGACCATTCGGGCAATCGGGAACTGCCCGAGGGCCCAGGGCCACTAGGGTGCCCAATGAGAAGCTCCTCTTCTGGACTTCACACACTCCTACTATAAATGAGGAACGAGGTGAGCAGGAGCAGACTGACATAGGACGGGGTGGTGTGCATGCGCAGACAAGGTAAGATCTAGGGGTGTGTGCTTCAGTGGCATCCAGGCCATGCCCCAATTCGTTTCACCCTGCCTACGGGGCTTAATCATGGAGGTCCTCCAAGACTAAAGGCTGGGCGCAATGCAATAGATGGGACATGACCTGGATGGAGTCTAAGCTAAGGCTGCTCTTAACATCACTACCTATGGGTCTTGTAGGATGTGTGGCACCTGGAATGATCCTTCTCCTTGTTTGAATATTTCAGAGGAAATTGAGATATCCACATATTTATTTGCTTGGTTAGTCAGTCTATATCTTGGCCTACTCCTCTTGGTTTCAGCCTTCCATCTTTTTTTTTTGAGCAGTTAGCACTTCCCGAGAACTTCAGGGTTACAGATCATCCCCATCTATTCTGAGTTTCTGTTGGCTTTCGCTCTTTATTTTTTTTTACCTTAGTATCCTCCTTTTACCTTCATACTCCTCTTGGTACTACCAGCTCCTCCTGAGCTCTTAGCTTCTGAGTGGAATGGCCCACGTGACAGTGGTCGTTTGATTGGGAGCCAATCCCATCAACTACCGATCATTAGTAAGAACCAAGAATTCCCTTTGATAACTCGGTCTTTGTGCTGGGAGCTTGTAGTAACTGCATCCTATCGGATAGATATTCCTCGCTGCTTAATGTGGATAAATAAATTGATTAGTATCTCTCATTCAGCCCACAAGGCTGTACCCTAGAATTAGGTCCTTGCGGATAATTTCTATTTTAGTGTGAGAGATACTGGTTTACCTAACAACACTGGGAAGGGGCCTGTCGGGTGTCCTCATTTTTGCATCATTGTGATAACTTGCACAACAATGGTATAGATGGTCATTCTTCTTTTAAGCTTGTTGCATTATTGTCCTTCCCATTTCAGTGTGTACGTTAGCATCTTCAAAAATTGTGTCTGTACTATTGTTATTTTCCATGGTGTCTGTTATCCTTATCATTGCATATTGTGGTGTTAATTCACCATTTGATTTACCACTTTGAAGGGCTTTTGTCATTTTTTAAAGCCCATCAAGCTCCACAAGGTGTGTTGGTGAGCTTTGGACCATTTGGGAGGGTCATTGTAAGGGTAGGAAAGAGGAGCCAAATTACCTTTGAGGGTGAGGGGCCTGTACTGTAGAAATCTCTCCCTTGAAGTTATCAAAGTTGTGATATACACAACTGCAGGCCCTCCTAAAAGTGTGGAAGACAATCAGCAGACAATGTTTCATTGTATATGTGTCCAGCAGTTAACCCTGTTTCAAATGTATTCCAGTCCTTCTGGGTCTTGTTCACAGCAAGCAATTAAGAACCAATACAGGAAATATATAGTGATGCTCTATCATGACCTTGTCCTATTTCCAGTAGATGCAGTTTGCAAAAAGTAAAAAGTATAGTCGGATTGTGTTACAAAATAACATTGAATGTTTAGCCCCCCCAACACAAAATACAAAAACTTGAAAAAATGTAGCTCTTTTGTTAACATTATAAGAATAAATATAATCAAATAGGCAGCACGGTGACTAAAGCCTCGGGACGACGATCGTATACAACAGGTCATACTAACGATTCGATATCGATCGTTCGTATGCGCGATTAGAACAGACGAACATACAACGGTCGTACAACGGAGTTGTATGAGCAGACTAGAAAACTTGGACGTACCAACAAGCGCTCATACGACCGTTGTATCGTGTGTACAGAGCAGTTGGTACAAGTTGTATTGTGCAAAACACGCATGCTCCGCAGTCAGCAACGGCCGGATGCTAATTACATGCACCTGAATTCTTCTGTGCTCGTACGATCATGTAGTGCAGTCAGTATGCAAGTTACATTATGCAACATACGATTTGCGACGATTGTACGTACGATCGGCGTCCCGTGTGTACGAGGCTTTACATGCAGTGACACTACCGGCGTGAGGTTGCATGCTCTCATTGTAATTGCATGGGCTTCCACTGGGTACTCAGGTGTCCTCCCACACTCCAAAGACATGCTGGTAGGTTAATTAGATCCTGTCTAAATTGTCCCTAGAATGTGTATGTATGCATGTGGAATAGGGACCTTAGGTTGTTAGCTCCTTGAGGGCAGGGACTTATGTGAATGTACAATGTGTACATATTTAATGCTATATAACTGTGTCTAATACATTAATAAATGTAATATTTAAAAGATGAAAACCTGCTACAAAGGACTGGTACAGGCGGACCCCTAGTTACAAACATCCGACCTACAAATGACTCCTACTTACAAACGGAGGGAGACAACAGGAAGTGAGAGGAAATCTCCCCCTAGGAAGAGAAATTCACTCCTGTAAGAGTTATTATGGGGAAAAGATGTCTCCGCTGAGGCTTTATCATCAAGGTTTGTTTCCACAACAACCCAAAATTTTCAAAATCCAATTATCATTAGGACAGAAAGTGGGGTGAAATCTTCTGAACAGAAAACATAGAGAGCAAAACAAACATTACAGGGGTGTTAACCCTTTCCTATGCTATCCAAAAAGTTTAAAAATATTTTTTTGGGTGAAGCTACACTTAAAAAATGTACCTATTCCCACTTACATACAAATTCAACTTAAGAACAAACCTACAGTCCCTATCTTGTTTGTAACCCGGGGACCGCCTGTATGAGTAACCACATGTCCATTCTTGCATGAGTTTCATAAAGACTGGTATATACCCAGCTCTGGGTTCTGCCTTCCAATACATAGAACGAAAACACCTTTTTTAGTGTTCTTCCATCTTAAATTGGCTCTATTTGCTGGAATAATGAATTGAAAGGGTTACAATGTGTTTTGATTGCTAATTGATTTGTCGTTTTGCAGTGTTTGTTCCATAAACATTGTGATATATACTTCTTTTTTAGTGTGTTTTTTTATTTTTAATCTTAAAATATTTGCTGCCCAATTCTGTGCTGAAAGGGTTACTATGCTCTGGGCTGCTAATTAATTTGTTAATTAATTAATTAATTTGCTGTTATAGGGTGAAAACATTCCAGTTTTTCAATTTTCCTGACTGCATCTCTTGGAAATAGGGAAAGCTCACGATGGAGCACCATTATTCTGTATATCAGTTCTCAATTGCTTGCTGTGAACAAGACCCAGAAGGGTTGAAACTCCTGGATATAAATAAGGAGAGCCCTTAAATGGATTCTTGTCTGATGTGATTGTTCTCTTTGACTGTCTTTCAGTCTAGGCCACTGCAAGACATTGCAATCAGTATCTCTTTAGCCTTACCCAGCCTGAAATGATTAAGCATGGTATGGATCACAGTCATGTCTAATCACTAACACCATTAAAACTCAATAAAATAAATAAAATAAAATTGTATCTAAAGTATTTTTTGAGTTGGATATCCATGAGGGATGCAAGGTTCTTATTGCTTTCTGTGCCCTGGTAACCATTATTATGGCAAATGAAATGAAAAGGAAAAATTCAAAAATTTTATCTGTCACCAGAAAAGGAAATTAAGAGAAATTGTCCAATGAGGACACATTGCAGTGACAACTGTGTAAGAGGGGATTTCCCTCATTTTGAAAAAATGTCCAATCTCCCTATTGCAAAGGGATGAGGTGGCAACCCTAATTATTGTGTCTACGCATATCTCCCCAATGGGACACAGATGGCCATTCATTCCATACTCTATCCAAAATTAAAAAAATATATATGTTTGAATAAAAGTAACATTTGACTTTTGTGTATACACATATCTCCCTAATGAGACACAGCAAACCATTTCAGACTCTATCCAAAATTTTAAAAAATCTTTACCATGCCTTATCACATACTTTATGGGACTCAATAGGACATGTGTCAGTATTTCTAAATCACAAAATTATTTTGATTAAAAGAGTACCTAATGCTGCCGAGCACCTTCAAATCACATAAAGCCTAGGCAGCCTAGGTCATATGACCTCTGCAGAGATGCTACTGTTTTCTGACATACAGACCTGTCTGGTAGGCTAACAAAGACATAGGAGGACCAAGAAGACACAATCACTGTACAGCACTATCAAGAAGAAAGCAGAGCTTACATATGTGATAACCAAATATGGCTGCCCCCATGTACATATATAATCGCATACTATTTGTAGTACCAAGGTTTACAATATATTATAACTTGATCTCTTTTGCATTATCTCTTAAAAAAACGAATATTTCACTTTGGACCCTTTATTCCTAAATCTCAAATTACGCTTTTGTTGCCTTCTTTTGGTGGATGAGTTATGAGAAATTACCCTCCCCAAAAAAGGATATTATGCTAAACCTCTAGGTCAATAAGAGAACCAGAACCTTCGTTAAGTGGAAGAGTTGGTTTGATAAAAGTTGGCAGTGCCTCCCAAAGTAATTGGGAACAGAGGAACTAATGCAACTGGTATATAACATTAAAGCGGAGTTCCATGCTTTTTTTTGTTTATTAAAAGTCAGCAGCTACAAAAAGTGTAGCTGCTGACTTTTAATAAACAGAAACTTACCTGTCACCTGGTCCAGCGACGGCTGCTCCCGAAGCCTCGCTCGTCTCCCCCCTCCTCCCTGCGGCGCCGGCATTGCAAGTGTGGGCACCGGCCGTGGCTTCACGGCCGGGCACGCACTGCGCATGCGCGAGTCGCGCTGTGTGTTGCCAGTGGCCAGGCAATCTTCTGGGACCTGTGACGTGTCCCAGAAGATTGCCAGGAGGGAGGGGCCGCCTAGGAGGAGAGGAGGAGTCACCTAGGCGGCCCCGAGGCGGAAGGTGGAAGAGGGACAGGAAGTCCCTCTGAAACCTGGGGACACACTCCCCCCCCAAAAAAATGACATGCCAAATGTGGCATGTAAGGGGGTGAGGAGTGCTTAAAGCGGAAGTTCCATTTTTGGGTGGAACTCCGCTTTAACCAGAAGTATATAGATGCACACCAGTAGGAATGGGTGAAAGGTTTGGGCCGAGCATATATTCGGCCTGAACATCTCCTGTGTGGGTGTGCGCTAAACATCTGAATTTTCTGTGAGCTTTGATGGGGTGTTTGCCCACTGAGTGCACAGTCAATAGTTTGTTAAGGAGTGGGGCCAAGAAGCCGACCACCGCGTCCTTAGAATTAAAAAAAAAAAACAGTGTGGCGGACCCCCACCCCCAATCCATACCAGGCCCTTTGGGTCTGATATGGATCGTAAGGGGAACCCCACGCTGTTTTTTTTTTCTTGATTTTGGTTCCCCCCAAAATCCATACCAGACCCTTATTCGAGCATGCAGCCTGGCAGGCCAGGAAAGGGAGGGAACGAGCAGATGACCCCCCCCCCCTCCGCTGAACCATACCAGGCCACATGCCCTTAACATGGGGTACTTTGGGACGGGCTCCCTCCTCCAAAGCACCTTGTCCCCATGTTGATGGAGACAAGGGCCTCTTCCCCACAACCCTGGGCGGTGGTTGTGGGGGTCTTTGGGCAGTACCCGGGCCCCCATACCCTTTTTATGGCCAAAAATTTGCATATAAGCCTTAAAATGGGGACTTTGATTTTTCATGTTCCAGTCCCATAGATTTTAACTGCCTCAATACTGGGCACTTTTACCCCCTTCCTGCCCAGGCCAATGTTCAGGTCTCAGCGCTGTCACACTTTGAATGACAATTGCGCGGTCATGCAACACTGACATTTTTATAATTTTCTTCCCACAAATCTTTCTTCCCACAGAGCTTTCTTTTGGGGGTATTTAATCACTGCTGGGTTTTTTATTTTTTGATAAAAAAACAAAAGACCAAAAATATGGCAAAAAAGGTTTTTCTTTGTTTCTGTCAGTACATTTTATAAATAAGTGATTTTTCTCCTTCACTGATATGAAGAGGCTGCACTGATGAGCACTGAGGAGGTGGCACTGATGAGGCAGCACACTGAAGGGCCCTGATTAGGTGGCACTGATATGCCACACTAATGGGCACTGATAGGCAGTACTGATGGGCACTAATAGGTGGCACTGGTGGATACTGAGAGGTGGCACTGATGAGCTCAACTGATGGGCAGCACTGTTGTGCAGGCACTGAAAGGCAGCACTGACGGGCACTGATTGGTGGCACTGCTGGGGCTACATTGATAATCAATTACCTACTTAATTACCTATACACCCTCTGCTGTGAGGAGATGCCGCTGATTAGCTCTCCTCGCCTCACACTGACAGAGTGTGAGGCGAGGAGAGCCAAAAAATAGCATGTCCATGTTTACATGTGATCATCTGTGATTAAACAGAGCCGATCACATGATTAAACAGCCGCGTCATCGGCTCTTTACCCAGATCAGGGTAGAGCCCTGTCCTAGGGACAGGGTGCGGCCGCAACGATGCGTGCCCCCGTGGGCGTGTGAGAGCAGTGACACTGGAGCAACGTCATATGACGTCACCCAAGAATGAGGGGATCCCATCAATTTACTATACGGCGGGCAGGAGGTAGTTAATAGGGTTCAGGTAGAAACATTTTCTCTGTTCGGGAGTTCTGGTGTGAACCGAACCGGGGGGGGGGGGGTCTGCCAATTGCTATTGCATCTGCCTAAGGGTGTCCTTGTCCTAACCCTCTCTCCCCAGTTCTGTTTAAGAGACAATGAATCAGTTTTTGGCATTCAAAAAGTGACTGGCATCCATGTTTCCATCTTGCATTACACCCACCATGCTAGTAACCTGCACCTTGAGGAGGAATGTCAGCTCTCCCTGACTTTGGAAGTCACCATTTTAGCCCTTTAGAGGGCGGGGACACCGCTACACAATCTATTAGGATTTAAGAGAAGATACAGAAGGTGGAAGAGTTTACAGTCTGTCAGTAAATACGGAAGGATACAAAAGGCAGAACAGTTTACAATCTATTGGATTATGAAAAAAGGATACACCATGTGGAAGCTCATAATTTATGGGGTTATAAAGAAGGATATTAAAGGCAGACAATTTACACCTATACAGTATAAGGAAGGATACAGAAGGTAGGTTAGCTCCCAGTCTACTAGAGTTTAAAAAAAGAATACAGAAGGTGAAAGCGCTTACAATCTAAAATGGTATAAGAGATTATAAAAAGGGCAAAGAGCTCACAATCTATTAGAATATAAGGAACAGAGGGCAGAAGGTTGTACAATTGATTAGGATATAAAGGAGGATACAGAACATTAAATAATTTGTAGTTCACCATAGAATCACATAGTAATTCAATTCTTTGATGAATGCATTCGTTTTTTTCTTCAGTTACTGATATACAGTATGGAAACATGATATGCATACGCAAGGTGACTTACAGTGGTTTTTCCCAAACTTTTAGCTTGCCTAGGTCCTTGTTTGGTTAAGCTGCCTGTGGCCTTCAGATACTCTTTAAACATAAAAAAGTCACTTGTCCTGAATACATGAGGGTAGTTATTGCTTTCAAAGAAAGTAATAAAACGAGATATTTCACAAATTTATTTTCACAACAAAATGTTCTTTCTCTGCTACTTGCATTTTGATAGATATAAATGAGGCCCATACATACTTCCACCCACTGAGTATAACCATCCACTCATTCAAACACATGATAGAACCATCAGCTTCCATTCAATGGAACTAGAATCTGTCAGAAGGAATCAATACAGATTGGTCAGCATTTCCCAGGTGTTCTTTACAAGTGCAAGATTGATTCTTTCAGAACAAAGCAATGTGTCTCAGACCCCACTGCTAATGAAGATTATATGGAGTAATCATTCACCTGTCTCAAGGGCTTGACTGCATCTAAACAGGGTAATCACAATAGAGAATGTCTTTTGTTATTAAAGTTTAAAAGAAAATTGAAGACAAGCGGAAAGGCAAGTTAAAGCCTTGAACCTTTTAGGCTGGATTCACACCTATGCATTTTTAGTGCTTTTTGCAGATTTGCACTGCAGAATGTGTTCCATAGAAAACCATGTTAAATGGACCGCAGTGCAAATCTGCAAAATTCAAAAAGCACTAAAAATGCATAGGTGTGAATCCAGCCTTAACCGGTTCCCGACTGGCTCGCGTACTTTAACTGCTGCACTGTGGCAGCGTCCCGCGAATCGCCGTCTATAAACGGCGGCATGCTCTCGTGCCCACCGCACTCTGCAGGAGTGTGGCCTAGAGTTGCCACATCATCCCTTTAATCCAGGACACATATGAATTACAGTTCTGAGGCTAATTTATTGCAGATAAGGCACCAAGTGAGTTTAATTACCACCTTAATCAGCCACAGACCCTGTGTAATTAATACGTGTCCTGGATTAAACATAGAAACATAGAAACATAGAAAAGTGACGGCAGAAAAAGACTGAGTAGTCCATCGAGTCTGCCCCTTTTTATTTTTATTTTTTTTATTTATTTATTTATTTATTTTTTACATTAACCTTGTTGTCTGACTATGGATTTATGTTTATCCCAAGCATGTTTGAAGCCATTTACTGTTGACTGTCTCACAACCTCTGTTGGTAGTTTATTCCAATCATCAACCACCCTTTCAGTAAAATAATACTTTCTAAGATTAGTTTTGAACTTCCCCCCAGTTAGTTTGAGGTCATGTCCCCGTGTTCTTGATTTTGGTTTCATATTGAAAAGACTGCCCTCCTGAACCTTATTCACCCCCTTGAGGTATTTAAAGGTTTCAATCATGTCTCCCCTCTCCCTTCTTTCCTCCAGACTGTACATATTAAGTTCCTGAAGTCGCTCTTGATATGTTTTATCCCCCAGACCTTTCACCATTTTTGTT
>BLSH010357725.1:402189-451026 GCA_018402905.1 Glandirana rugosa
TCAACCCTCGTACTTTAACAGTTTTTACAGAACCATATGACTGTGGAATTCTCAAGGGAAGTGACCTTGATTCCCGGGTTCGGGTTGGAGTCCTTTTGTCGGGACACATATATATGTCATAGAGTGTTTTCACTCATGTGGGAAGTGTAAAAACATTTATAAAATAAGATAGAAAAGTACACTGTTGTGACTCCTTTACTGTGAAACAATGTTACATTACATCACTCACATGTCGAACAAATTGTCACATTTAAAAGACAGGGGAGTTTTATTGAGTTGTGCGTCACAAGACAATGTACTAAACGTACATTGTATTTATACAAAGGTGTAATATCCAAAAGAACCACAAGATGGCATTGTAATAACCAACTATAAAAACATTACTATAGCTGCATATTTATGTTACATGCAAATCATGTAACAGAACACTGCGTGTTGAGTTATTTTGAGGGGACAGAAAATTTACACTGTTAAACAAGCTGTACACTCACTACATTACATTGTAACAAAGTGTCATTTCCTCAGTGTTGTCACATGAAAAGATAGAATAAAATATTTACAAAAATGTGAAGGGTGTACTCACTTTTGTGAGATACTGTATATATACACAGGGCTGTTTTCCTGAGGTTGGGCTTGGGCCCTTAGTTCCAGTGAAGGGAACTCTTAAGGTGTCAGTATACCAAGACATTTTTGACAATTTCATGCTCCCAACTTTGTGGCAACAGTTTGGGGATGGCCCCTTCTTGTTCCAACATGGCTGCGCACCAGTGCACAAGCAAGGTCCATAAAGACATGAATGAGCGAGTTTAGGGTGGAGGAACTTGACTGGCCTGCACAGTCCTGACCTCAACCCGATAGAACACCTTTGGGATGAATCAGAGCCCAGACTGCGAGCCAGGCCTTCTCGTCCAACATCAGTGCCTGACCTCACAAATTTGCTTCTGGAAGAATGGTCAAACGTTCCCATAGACACTCCTAAACCTTGTGGACGGCCTTCCCAGAAGAGTTGAAGCTGTTATAGCTGCAAATGGTGGGCCAACTCAATATTGACCCCTATGGACTAAGACTGGGATGCCATTAAAGTTCATGTGCGTGTAAAGGCAGGCGTCCCAATACTTTCAATATAGTGTGTGTGTGTGTATAATGTATTTATACTGTATATTTGGTTTGAGTGTACTTGAGTGTGTTTTCCCATTTGTGGAGGTGTTTTATTATTATTTTTTATTCTTTATCGTATATACTTTTTGGTTCACAAACCTATTTCCGTTTTATAGATTGGCATGGAGGGGTTGCATTATTATTTTAAAAACTGGATCTGATAAGATCTCTGTAGCTATTTTTGTGTTTCACTGAAATGTGTCACCAGTTTCACCTGGACATCCCTTGTGTAGGTGTGCACAGCCTATTATATTAGGGTTTGCACCTCAAAGTTCAAACGCATGTGTGTGTGTATGTGTGTAAATACTGATGGTATTTGTAGGGCAGTGGATCAGTGGATGGTGTCAGTAGTTTTTATTTTTATTATATTATTTTTTATTATTTTTTACATTTTTGTATATATATATATATTTTTTTTATTCATTTTTAGGAGCATTGTTAGGGGGCTTTGGTGAAATATCAGGGGTTTAAACAGGGGGGAATCTGCACCACACAGGGTGATAAGGGGGTGCCCAGGCACACCTGGCGCACCCTGTGCACAGGCCTATGATCCCTTGTATTTTGAAAACACTACTGACATACAATATATAACTTATCCTGTGCGCATGTGCACCCATCTGCTAACTAATGGCAGTAGCACCTTTCCACCTTACCAAGTAAACATTGCTTTGCAGTTTTTTTCCAACAGCCAGAGGATGAAGGGCCCTCTTTCTGTAATGTGCAAATTACAATTTTACCTTCATTTTGCGGTTGACCTGATTGAAGTCCACTTTGTAAGACACCAGCAGTATAAAAATGACTTTCCTAAACCAACTCTCTGATGATATGAATTGAAGTGTGCGCAAGATAAGAGATTTCCTCTCAGTAACAGGCAGAGAAGTATGCAGAGCAAAATTCATCCTCTAATATTTTTCGACATTGAAGCTGGCAAGCGGCTATTATAGATGCTTATCACAGGTTTTTCAGGAAATAACGTAAAAGCAGCCAGCATGGAAGGGATTAGGGCATGAAAATCAAACTGCTAGGACTTGAAAACTGATTCCGTTTATTATGCAGGATTGTTATCGGCATTAAAGAACCACTCCGCAGTACGTGACTCTTTGTGTTGCTATAAACAGCTTTAAAGAAATATTTTCTCATTCTTTTATGGTATTGGTAAATCAAGGTAATGATATCATAAGCCAAAATCTTTCTTAGTGTTGGCAGACTGGAGAAGGATTAACACGTCTGTCAGATTTGTGTTGCTATCTTTGTCACTTTTTGTCCCAGGGACCATATGAGAAGTTATATAATTAGTCAGGTTGGAAAAATGACATAAGTCACTCTAAGCAGGGGTCTTCAAACTTTCTAAGCAAAGGGCCAGTTTACAGTTCTTGAGGCTTTAGGGGGGTCAGACTGTGACCAGAGGTAGTAGAACATGCCCCGGCATCAGTGCCCCATCATTGGCTTTAATGAGCGGAATAGTGCCCCATTGTTGATATCAATGAGAATAGTACCCCATTGATGGTGTCAGTAGGGGGAATGGTACCCCATTGATGGTGTCAGTAGGTGGAATGGTACCCCATTGATTGTGTCAGTAGGTGGAATGGTACCCCATTGATGGTGTCAGTAGGTGGAATGGTACCCCATTGATGGTGTCAGTAGGTGGAATGGTACCCCATTGATGGTGTAAGTAGGTGGAATGGTACCCCATTGATGGTGTCAGTAGGGGGAATGGTACCCCATTGATGGTGTCAGTAGGGGGAATGGTACCCCATTGATGGTGTCAGTAGGGGGAATGGTACCCCATTGATGGTGTCAGTAGAGGGAATGGTACCCCATTGATGGTGTCAGTAGGGGGAATGGTGCCCTATCATTGGTGTTAATTGGTGGAATAGTGCTCCAAGGGCCAGATAAAGGCAAGCAAAAGGTCAAATCCGGCCCCCAGGCGCAGTTCAAAGACTACCGATGTAGTTCAACAAATAGAAAATAAAAACCTCCATATACAGAATTCTATACCCATGATTAATCCAGAAGAAAGCAAAAAATCCAATCAGCAAGATCCAATTTGCTCCAGGGGGGAAAAATAAAAAGGCCTCCTTAATGTCTCAGAAGGCAATTGGATATTCCCTAGATGAACAATATCTGGTATTATTACCTACAGATTTATCCAGTTATATTTTATGCATTTAGAAAACCATCCCGATCTTTTAAAAGACAATCGACTTAACTGGCTAGAGCTAGTTCTTTTCCATGGAGTCTATTCCCCATATTCACAGCTCTTACTGTAAAGAAGCCTTTCTGCTTGTGAACGTTAAATCTCTTTTGCTCTAGGCTTAAGGAGTGCCCTATTGTCCTTTTGTAGTGATTTTGAACTCAATAACTCGACTCCAAGTTTTCTATATGGACCACTTACAGTATATATTTTTATATTGAGGAGGGGGGAGTCGCAGTATGAAAACAGTTCCTAAGTGAACTGAAAAAATGTATCATTTTTAAACATCCAAGCCATCTAGCAGGAATAGAAATGCTGATTTTTGTTTTATTACTGTAAAAAATAGAAGGGTTTGGTACTGCTTTAACATATTCTGTAAGCACAGTTCTACTACTTTTGTACCACTGTAGGTTTATCCCTTTTTTACCCTATGCCATTTATGAATGGCACTAGATAAATGGCCTGCAGGTGGCCGACGTGCCTGGCGATCACTGCGTACCCAATTGACACAGAGATACTGTACCCTACCGATTAGAGGGGTTGAGTACCATGTGATTGTTGTGATTGGCCATTACAATGATCACATGGTACTGTTTACAGTGCTGAACCCTCCCTTCATCTTATAACAATGGAAAGAGAGAGATTGTGTAGTTGTGAATGAGGACAGAATGAATAGATCATCAGCTGTAGATTAATTAATTCTGTTTCAATAATTTTTGTTAACCCTTTCATGCCCCCTCCTCTCCTACACACACTAGCTCCATACTGTCTTATGTGACCTGTACATTAACCCTTTCACCTTCCATTAATCCTGTACATATAAACATTAACCCCTTTATTTCCAAGATGCCACTGTATGTGACCAGTATATTAAAGTGGTTGTCAACTCATGACAACCACTTTAACCTACAGGTAAGCCTATAGTAAGGCTAACCTGTAGGTACCCTGCATATCTCCCAAACCTGCACCAGTACAGGAGATATACAGTGTAAATGCATGTGCTGACGTCATTGCCACATGCGCAGTGAAGAAACGGCCCTACTGGGCTGTAAAGGACGGCTCCTGTGCACATGCGCGGGAGTGATATCAGAGCGGCTCCTGCCAATCACAGCGCTGGAGTCCGCGCTGTGATTGGTCGGCGCCCGGGGTCCTGGAAGAAGACGGACTCAGCATGTCGCCAGTCACGGCGGCGCTCGGGGACCGCTGCTACAGCGTCGATCTAAGGTAAGCATACTAGCTCATTATGCCTTTCTCTTGCAGTTGTTTTTTTTTTTTTTTAACTTGACAGCCACTTTAATCCCTTTACTTCCTCTGTGTATGACCTGTACATTAATGTTTTTTATTTAATTTAGTGCACCTGCCTCTAACTCCATACTTATCCTCCCCCCCCCCCCCCCGGTACCGGTATGTTTCTTCATTTCCAAAAAAATTGTGACAAAAAAATGAAATCACCGTGGGGTGCCTATGTTCCAAAAAAGGGTAATTTTCGAGGTTTTCTTGGTATGCGGGAATTTTTATTGTAACAGAAAGTAAGGAAAACCGTTTTTATTTCAGAAATTTGGATCGTTTTCCTTTTTATCGTAAAAATTAAAAAATGGTTAGTAAGTACCTCCAAAAGAAAGCTATGCCTGTCTCGGTGCTGAAAACTGAAAACATGGCATGGTAATATTACAAGGGATATTACAGGCTGGCCTGATACTTAAAGCAGAACTTCACCCAAAAACTTGTTTGCACACTCCCCCCATTGCCACATTTGGCACTTTTTGGAGGGGCAGGGGAAGCGGCACCTGTTTTTGACAGTTACCCGATCCCACTTCCGGTCAGATAAGCTGCATCGATATGAGCCGGAAGTTCGGCCCCCACACATCACAGGACCCAGAAGACTACGAGACCAACAAAAAGCGCAGCACAACTCACGCATGAGCAGTAGGAAACCAGATGTGAAGCCGCAAGGCTTCACTGCCTGTTTCCCTTACTTACGATGCCGGCGCCTGCACCCAAAGCCGATTTGAAGAAACGGCTCGGGTGAGGACATCGCTGGATCCCTGGACAGGAAAGCGTCCTTATATTAAAAGTCAGCAGCTACAGTATTTGTAGCTGCTGACTTTCAATTTTGGGGAGGAGCCTGGAGCCCCTCTTTAAGTGGTAAGGCCTTCTGTTGCCAATATGCAGTACAACAGGGGGCACAGGAGAGTAGAGTATGTCCCATTTCTCCCCACAAAGAAGGACAGGGGAGATCATGGGAAGTGGGGCTTTTGAATGTGCCCTAAAGTCAAATACTAAATGTCAAAGATAAAATCAATCTATTTTTTATTTTTACAAAACATATTTTAAATTTACAGGACAAACAATATTCATTAAAAATATATCTATCTTTTACATATCGCCATACACTATTGATACAGGTAAATCCCATACAGTTTAGATAAAAATTAGATTGATCTTTGACATTTAGTGATTGACTTTTGGGCACTTTCAAAATCCCCACTTCCCATTACCCCCCTTTTGTAGAGAGATATGGAACATACTCTTCTTTCCAGAATTATTTAGAAGATTGTGCCAGAATTGATTATACAGGCTCCCCCACCCAATATTCTCTTTACAACAGGGGAACAGTTAATTGTATCTTTGGCTGCTTCTTGATAATGAATAATAACATTGCATTGGAGGCCTTTTTGCATTTTTATTTATTTATTTATTTTTTAGGGCTCATATTTGGAAAGATTGTAAAGAGTCTAGAAAGAGGTATGCTGTGTCCTTTTGGATATTAGCATGGAGCATTGATAAGCACTGTAGTGGTTGTAGGGAGCACATCCACACTTGGATCCAACATTGAACTGGACTTGGTACAAGGTACAAGAGCCTTAACATTTTTTTTTTTTTGCTGCAGCACCATAGGAAGAATTACAGATATCCTCTATACCGGCAGATATAATCTGCAGAGATACTGAAAAATTTGTGATGATGTGGTCACACCATGGCTGCAGCAATATCATAGCATAGCCAGACCAGGACTGATTGGAGTAAAACTATGCAGCTGATGGCATCTATTAAAATAGACATTAAGAAATCCATGCCCGGTGACCCATAATAATGCAGTACCAGCTACATGTCTGAAATAGTAGGCTTTTGCAGAGAAAAAATGCTGATCTTATCATCTGAAATGGTTCAGCAATTTTATCCTCCTGCGGGATAGTCACAGTCGATACTGTTTTGTCTTACAAAGAAATGCACTGAAATCTGTAACATAATTTCTGCTAAAGTAAGGGTTATAAAAAATAGCTATATAAATGGCATGTACAGTAAATATGTACTGGTGTATAAGCTATATACAGCATAGAAGAAGGCTATACTACCCTCTCAGGCAGTGCCGTTTGTTAAAACAAGAACAACTAATATCTTAAACCTAAATTCTGGATACATACAAAATAATATAAATTAATGTAGCTATTTATCCAATAAAAAATCAATACATGTATTTTTTAACACTAGTGTACTTTGGATAGTTAACATTTTTGTGTACTTTCATTAAAATGATTATATTCCATTTAGCAGTTCAGCTGTATGTGGGGTAATATTTTGGGTATGTTTTGGCCTGGTATCAGTCTCTTGTAATCAGTGCCAGCTGGTGAAATTTTTGGATGGGGGGCGCCAGACCCCGCCCTTCCGTTTTACCCCTCCCACTTATTGTGAGCCCCGCCCCTTTATATTCCAACCATTGTGTCCGGACTCCAAAGCAACAAACATGTGCAAGAATCGCATAAATCTATAGCAACAACAAACATGTGCAAGAATCGCATAAATCTATAGCAACAAACATGTGCAAGAATCGCATAAATCTATAGCAACAACAAACATGTGCAAGAATCGCATAACTCTATAGGAGCAACAAACATGAGCAAGAATCGCATAAATCTATAGCAGTAACAAACATGTGCAAGAATCGCATAAATCTATAGCAGCAACAAATATTGCAAGAATCGCATAAATCTATAGCAGCAACAAATATTGCAAGAATCGCATAAATCGATGGGGGTAAGAGTCGGACAAGTTCCCTACAAAGAAATGGGGATAGGGAAATAACTTAAAAAATTTTTAAGCTAAAATCACATAAAAAAATCAAAAATGGAGGTGGATGTGGAGTTGGAGGTTGAGGAGGCGGTGAAAGTGGCGGTGGAGGAGGAGGAGGTAGCCAACACTGTTTTTTTTTGTGCAAGAAATGCACCGCTGGCCGCAAATGTAGTTTTTAGATTTTTTTTTTTTTTAAACCAGCAATGTAGATGCACTTTTTAATTTTGTGCAAGAAACAATAATCTGTCCCTTTAAGCAACAGCAGCAGCCTCTCCCTATAGAACTAGGAGATGCTTAGAGAGACAGAGTATTGATCTAAAATCAACAGCTGGAATAAACTTTCCCTATATAACTTGGAGATGATTTTAGAACAATAATATGGCTCTCTATGCGGCTGGAATAAACTTTCCCTATAGAACTTGGAGATGATTTTAGAACAATAATATGGCTCTCTATGCGGCTGGAATAAACTTTCCCTATAGAACTTGGAGATGATTTTAGGACAATAATATGGCTCTCTATGCGGCTGGAATAAACTTTCCCTATAGAACTTGGAGATGATTTTAGGACAATAATATGGCTCTCTATGTGGCTGGAATAAACTTTCCCTATAGAACTTGGAGATGATTTTAGAACAATAATCTTTCCCTTAAAGCAACAGCTGGAACCTTTCCCTATAGAACTTGGAGATGATTTTAGAACAATAATCTTTCCCTTAAAGACTCTACCTAGTCCAGTCAGATCGTTCTGTGCAGCAGGATAAGGTCTGCAATCTGTCCCTCAAAGCAGCAGTACTAGTATCTCTACCTAGTCCACAATCAGATTGTTCAGTAATGCAGGATGAGATGTTCTATAATATCTGCAATCTGTCCCACACAGAGCCAGCAGCATCCTCTCCCTAAACTATCATGAGAGCATGTGACATGCAGCACGGGGACTCCAGCCCCATATAGAGGCTGTGTCACATGATGCACTGGCCAAACACAGCCATGCCATTAGTAGGCATGGCTGTGATGGCTTCTAAGGGCAAACCAGTGAAACACTTGTTGATTGGCTGCCCTTGGCAGCTATTCAACACGTGGAATCAAATACCAGAACCCCAAACTCGAACCCAAACTTTTTTGAAAAGTCCAGGTTCGGGTCCGGGTCCCGGACACCCCAAAGTTCGGTACGGGCCCGAACTTTACAGTTCGGGTTCGCTCAACTCTAAACATGATGTCTTCAAATATAAATACCTCAAGTCAAGAAAGAGTCCCCACTCCAAGATAGGTCTTCTCCTGTCTGCCTTAGTTAGTTTTAGTGCACTGCAAATGCAATGCTTCTGGCCTGGCCATCTGGGTTTTCTCTGAGACTCTGACTGAGTCTGCCATGCACATCCTCCGCAGCGCTCGTCGCTCCTCGCTCCTCACGAAAGGATGGGGAGTGGGGAAGGAAGCCGTCCGTCACGTCACTTCCAGCTTCTCTCTGCACGACTGGAAGTGACGCGACGGCTCCTCCGAGATCAATCACCGCCGTCTAGTGGACGGCGGTGACTGATTGACACTCTGTGAGCGAATCAGTGTCTTGAGGCGCAGAGCAAAGCACCTCAAGGCAGGAATAAACCCTGTCATTGAAGCGTGACACCTGCAATCATGTGATTGCAGTGACGTCACACTTCCCATAGTGTACTGTGTCCGGCGCCCGAACACTGTGCACTATGTTAAACTCAAAAAATATATATATATATTTTTTAAAGGGGACTTTTTTTTTTCTTCTTCTTCTTTTTGGAGGGGGGCGGCCCGGGCGCCCCCAATGGGCGGGCTGCCACTGCTTGTAATAATCTATACAGTAGAACTCAGACTGTGAGAGAAGGGCAGCACTAGGGAACGATCAGGCATTCTGTATGCTTGTGAGAAGACATGGAACCTACTGATTGGAGGACAGAGCAGTGGGATTCTCCATCATTCTATTGCTGCTCTTTTATTGTCCAGTTGCAGGCTGTGAGCATGGAGCAAGCTATATTACTCTGAATGCAGTAAACAAAGTCACCAACATCATACTCAAAAAACCCTGTGCTGGCATAAATAATATATATTTTTTTCTTTTAACAGTCATTTGTGGAACTGCTGTCACCCTTAAATAGTAAATAAAGTCAGCAAAGAAAAGAAATGAAATCCCCCAAACAGGTAGTGCAATAAATTGTGCCAAAGAAAAAAAAAACAAACTTAAAATTCACCTTGTGCAAATAAAGGTGTCACACTCAACTTTACAAACATTTAAGTTCATAAATTCAGTTCGAACTTAATTTGTAAAATAATGTAAATATCTCAAAGTGTCCATTAATCTTCATTAATGGTGCAAAATAAGTAGTAAATCTTGTAACAGGTGATTTCCACTCCCACAAGCCTCCACGCTCACCAAAAAGATTGGCCTCTCATTTTACTTTTAGAGGAAGCTGACGTCACTTCCAGTTGCCCTGCAGCTTCCCCTTTCACAAAGTCGTTTGGACGAAACACGTCAGAAGGGGCTGCACAATAACCAGAAGTGACGTCAGATGCCAATCCAGAAGTGACGTGATCAGTGACTAGGTGAGATGGCACTTTCACTGGTCCTAACAGCACTGGCGGTTCTGATGGTTTTATCTATGTTTTGTTGGGGCTATATATTAATACATGTGTGAGTGTTATTTAAACTCTAGAGTTAGAGTTTTATGCTATGGGAATTCCTTTTATTTCGGAGCCAGAGTGAAGCTGTGATGAGGGAGTTGAGAAATAAGAATCAGAGGAAGTACCATTCCAGGGAGCCATTAAAGAGGATATGTGCTAAAGCACTATTTGTAAATCCTTTTGGTGAATGTGGAGGCTTGTGGGAGTGAAAATCTCCTGCTGGTACTTGATGCGGTATTTGGAAGATTTATGGCTTATTTTGCACCATTAATGAAGATTAATGGACACTTTGAGATTTTGAATTTATGAACTTTAATATCTGTAAAGTTGAGTGTGACTCCTTTATTTGCACAAGGTGGATTTTAAGTTTATTTATTTTGGCACAATGAATTGCACTACCTGTTTGGGAAATGAAATTTCTTCTTTTCGTTGAAAGTCACCAACATGACTGCACTGTTTATAGGGCTCTGTAAATTTAAGACAGAAATTAAACTTATTTCAGCAAGCAATACAGCACCCATCATTTTCGCCTGTGAATTTTGATTTTTTTTCCTGGAAATTAGTATGTTTTCTTTCTAAGTGCTGGTTCACAGTGAAATCACACAGAAACGCACTCCATGTTCCTGTGCGATTCAATGTTATTCGGAAACGCATTAGGCTGGCTTTGGACGCGTGCTGGTATCCTTGTAGACATGGAGCATGCACGTTGTCCTGGTGGCGTTATGTTATTTTTTGTATCTGAAATGCGTTTAGACTTATCTACGTTTGTCAGTATATTTCTTTTGGTCATTTTACTAAGAATTAATTAATTACTAAATTACACTAGGTCGTTGCACCCTTCTCTTGTTTTGATGGTTTTAATCCAAACATAAAACCAATTAAACATAAAACATTAAACCAATTGTAACTTCAAAATTATAACTGATGGTAAACCCGGTTGCAGTCAGGGTGTTGTGCTCCACTACTGGTATGAGGCAATTGAGACTGGTCAGCCCTTACCATTGTTCACTGCTTGTAATTGCTACTTGGTGCGCAAATGGTGGAGGCAATTGGGGATGGTGAGGGATAGGGGATTGGGGGTTGTGTTGGTGAGTTGGATTGTGAACATTCCCATACTCATCCACATATTGGCGGAAGCGAGGGGCGTAGTAGGTGTGGGTTCTGGGTGGTTGAAGTGTGTGATAAGGATAGAATGGCCCTGATATTTGAGGTGGGCCATAGCTAGGTATGGTGGTGGGTGTTGTGTTATGCACTGTGTAGGACTCTATGAGGTCCATTATCTTTTTCAGATCATTTTTTCTTTCCGGTCTCACATTTTGAAGTAAACCCGCCACCTGCATACCAAATGTGTGATCAGTGGACTCTAAGGTATCCAATTTTTGCTCAAGTCTTTCCTTGAGTCCCGCAAAACAATCCATGTTTTCGGAACTCCTAGGGGGTCTAGCTCTTCCGGGTGGAGGATGACGACCGGTAACCCTACTGGGCCCTGCTGGCTCCTTAAGAAGGGTTGATGCATTAGGATCTGCAGGATCTTCCTGACTGCCCTCCTGAGTTTCTAGCATGTCATGTGATTCTCCTGGCAAATCCTCACTGCTGAGCTCTTCTTGTGCTTCCTGCCCTTCCACTCTTTCTTCCCAACTGGATTGTGTTCTGCAATAAAAAATTTAATACAGTTTACCACGCCCTTCTTTATCTAGCAGTATAATAGCAATGTACTAATATGACAGATGTTAGCTTACTCTCTTAAATCCATAAATAGTCTTAGAAAATCCAATTCTAATGCGTGGACATATTTTTTCACCCTTTGGCTTCCAGATCCACTAGATCTATCTAGTCTGGATTAGGGCTACTGCAAAACATAAAGAATAACATCATCAGCTATGTTTTTTTTCTTTCAGGTACCTGGCAACTGGTCATTCCCTAATTAGCCTACACTTTCAATTCATCGTGGGCAAGTCTACAGTGAGTTACATTATCCACGAGACATGTCAAATATTATGGAATGTGCTGAGCAACATAGTGATGAAAAAACCTACAGAGGAGGATTGGCGGAATATTTCCAAACTGTTTGGGACCCGGTGCAATTTTCCCAGTTGCATGGGAGCTATTGATGGGAAGCACGTGCGTCTTATTAAGCCTGTTGGTAGTGGCAATACTTTTCATTTGTCCTGCTAGCCATGGCTGATGCTAACTACTGCTTCACCTATATTGATATAGGTTCTTCTGGTAGTAGCTCTGATTCGCGGATATTCGCCAATTCCTCGTTTGGTGAAAGTCTAAGATGCAATCAACTGGACCTTCCTGCAAACTGTCCACTTCCTGGCACAACGGAACCCTCTCTACCTTATGTGTTTGTTGGTGATGAGGCTTTCGCGTTGGGGGAACACATCATGAGACCTTACTCCAACAGAAATATGAGGACGGCAAAAATAATCTTCAACTCTCGCCTCACAAGGGCAAGAAGGGTGGTTGAGTGCACCTTTGGGATCCGTGCCAACAAATGGCGTTTGTTGCACACACCCATTTCATTAGCCCTAGAAAACGCTATAACTGCTGTGAAAGCAGCATGCGTGCTACACAATTTTGTACGTATTCGTGATGGCTATAGTTTTGAGTATTCCCTAATGCATGACATGGAAAGTGCCCAACTGACTGCTTCTAGGGGATCTACTGATGGTGCCAATATTCGCCAACAATTTACTTTGTATCTCCTTTCGCCCACTGGTGAAATACAATGGCAAATGGGCGCAATTTCTTAAATATATAGTTTTGCTGTTGAATTTTCTAATTAGTTCACCTAGCCTGTACAGGTGTTGTGTTTATTTTTGGATGATTCTATTTTTCCTTATTGTACGTAATTTTTGTTGGTGTTGAAATAAAATCTGAAACTACATATGTCTATTCTGTGTTTTTCTTGTAAAATATGATACAAATAAAACAAAATAAAAATTGGTTTGCTTTTATCATACTGAACATTGTCTACACATTTCATACTACATACAGTCCATGCTCAGATAAGTGTGTGGCATAAAATTAAAGGTTAGAACGAAAAAATTGTGTGGGTTCCCCACAAAGTCCAAATCAGCCTTTGGGGAGTCTCCTCCAGATGGGACGGCAGCAGGAGTCGGGAACAATGGAGGATGAGGAGAAAGCAGAAGATGGTGATATTTGAAGAAAAAGACAGCAAAAGTAGAAGAATGAGCGGGGCCAGAAAAGATGAAGGAATAAAAAAGAAAGAATAAAAGCAGTATTTTCCAAAAAAAGGCACTTGTCAAAAACTGCCTCATGTATTTTGTACCACGCCCCTTTTTTGAGGTGAATGGGTAGGGGTACAATGTACCGTGTTCCCATTCACATGGGGGGGGGGCTGGATCTTGGGACACCCTTATTAAAGGAGGCTTCCAGATTGTGATAAGTCCCCCCGCCCGCAGACCCCCACAACCACCGCCCAGGGTTGTGGGGATGAGGCCCTTCTCCCCATCAACATGGGGACAAGGTGTTTTAAATAGGACCTCAAAGCACCCTCTACAAGTTGAAGGCATGTGGCCTGGTATGGTTCAGAGGGAGGGTGCGCTCGCTTGTCCCCACCCCCTCCTGCCATGCCAGGGCTGCATGCTCAGATAAGGGTCTGGTTTGGATTTTGGGGGAAAACCTACACCTTTTTTTTAACCACTTCACTCCCGGAAGGATTTCCCACATTAACACCAGAGCACTTTTTGTGATTTGGCACTACGTTGCTTAAACTGACAATTGCACAATCGTGCGATGTTGTACCCACAAATAGAGCTTTCTTTGGTTGTATTTGATCACCTCTGTGTCATTTCTGATCAACGCTATAAACTAGGCTTGTGCAATTTGTTTCGTTCTGAATTTAGTTTTTCCGAATCGCGGTAATTCAGCAATTCGGAAATAAGAAAGAACATTTGAAATAATTATAAATAACTATTAAATTATAGGTATTAGAATTTTCTTTAAAATATGACTATTAATGATAAATTTCATACTTAAGTTCACTAAACAGCCAAACTTTCAAGGAAATTCAAATACCTATAATTTAATAGTTATTAGTTAGTTATTATTTCCAATGTTCTTAGTTATTTTCAAATTTTTGGATTTCCGAATTTCAGCATTTCAGAAAAATGAAATAAATTAATTTTTGAGCCATGCACAAGTCTACTATAAACCAAAAAATAGCAACAATGGTGCCCCAAAAACGTTATTTATTAATTATTGGTAAAATAGAAATCCCCACAAAAATATTCTAAAAAATAAAATTATCCGTTCTGGCCAATTTTTAGTCTTCCTCATATTTAAAAAAATAAAAATAAATAAAAATCTGCGTTTACACGTTTCCAAAATATGAGATTTCAGTTCTGGGGTTGTTACTTTTTTAATAGTAATGGCGCTGCAAATTTTAGTGGGACTTTGATATTGGGGCGGACATGCTGGACATTTTTGAAACTTTTTGTGGGACCAATGACATTTATACAGCAATCAGGAATTGAAATATCCACTGATTACTGTATAAATGTCATTGACAGTGAAGGGGGAGAATTTGGCACAGGGTTCCCCTTAAAATCCATACCAAACCTGAGGGGCTCCATGCAAATTTTGGGGGACATTTTGGAACTGAGTTCACAGACCAAAAGGGGGGGGATCACTAATATAACATAAAGGTTACACTTACATTTTGCAGTGCGGTCACTGTCATTCAATATCTCCCACTCTTCCACAAGCTGTGAGCAAATCTCCAGCCATGCATTGTCACGCTTTAGTTGATCCTTATAGCTGGGATCACTTTGATCATACAGTAGTGGCCGCTGCCTGACCAGCCTTATCAGAAGTTCATTATCAATAGCCTCCCTAGCAACCACTTGTCTTGCTGGCCTTTTTTTTTGCCCTTGCAGATATGATAACACCGGTCACACTCAGAAACCAGGGCTTTTCCAGGAAGTGCTCTGGGGGGAGAGAGGGGTTTGTCTGGGTAATTATAGGGAGTACCTGGGTAAAATTAAATTCCTTTTCCTGTAATGTCGCTTCAATAGAGATGGGAATCCGACTTGGAAGCGACTTCCATTGATTTTCTATGGGCACACGTCGGATAGAAGTTGCCTCAAAGTAGTACAGGAACCTTTTCTGAAGTCGGAGCGACTTCAGTAGTGTACATTTAGACCGCTCACATTCACTATGGAATTTCACTTGGCAAGCAACTTGGGAGTGACTTGGAGCGACACAAGTCGCCTCCCAAGTCGCTGTAGTGTGAACCGGCTCTTAGTGTAATGTTAAGACATGTGCGCTGCCGAAAAATGTGTTCGTTTTTGTTTCATTTGTTTGTTTTTTCCTTTTTCGGGTCATTCGCTATGAAATTCATTATTTCGAGTAAATTCGTAACTTCAGAAAAATTTGAAAATTAGAAAATCCGAAAATTCAGAAATTTGAAATTTGGAAATTCGAAAATTTGAAATTAGGAACAAAAATCTGAAATAATAACTAACTAATAATAACCAACTATGAAATTATAGGTATTGGAATTTCCTTGCAAATGTGGCGGTTAGTGAACGTAATGAATATGAATTTATCCCAAGTTACGAATTATCCGATCTAACGAATGCCGCATCTAAACAAATGGAACGTAAAAAATTGATAATAAAAAAAAATAATAATAAAACGTTTTTATTATTATTTATTATTAATTTGTTATGTTCCATTTGTTTAGATACGGCATTCATTATTTCGGATAATTCGTAACTTCAGAAAAAATTGTATTCGTTACATTTAGAGTTGAGCGAACCCAAACTGTAAAGTTTGGGTCCTTATCGAACTTTCGGGTGTCCGTGTCCCGAACCCGAACATTTGAGAAAAAATCCGGGTTCGCGTTCTGGGTTCTGGTATTTTATCACGCATGTTGGATAGCTGCAGGGCAGCCAATCAACAAGCGTTTCACTGGTTTTCCCTAGAAGCCATCACAGCTATGCCTTCTAATGACATGGCTGTGATTGGCCAGTGCATCATGTGACCCAGCCTCTATATGAGGCTGGAGTCACAGTGCTGCATGTCACATGCTCTCAGGTTAGTGTAGGGAGAGGATGCTGCCGGCGCTGTGAGGGACAGATTGTGAGGGACAGATTGCAGATCTAATAACTAGGTAGAGATTACTACTACTGCTTTGAGGGACAGATTGTAGATCTATAACATCTCATCCTGCATTACAGAACGATCTGATTACAGAACGATCTCTCATCCTGCATTACAGAACGAACTGATTACAAAAAGATCTGATACTGGACTAGGTAGAGATTACTACTGCTTTGAGGGATAGATTGAAGATCTAATAACATCTCCCATTTTTCTTCCTTTTGCAGCCCTCTAGCACTTTCCCGAACTTTTTTACAGCCATTTTTGTGCCGAAAAGTTTGGGTCCCCATTGAGTTCAATGAGGTTCGGGGTCTGGGATCAAGTTCGGGTAACGTTCGGTACTGAACCCGAACGTTTCTGCGAAGTTCGGCCGAACCCGAACATCCAGGTGTTCGCTCAACTCTAGTTACGTTCACTAACCGCCAAATTTGAAAGGAAAAAATTCCAATACCTATAATTTCATAGTTATTATAAGTTTGTTAGTTATCATTTCAGATTTTCATTTTTATTTTCGGATTTTCGAATTTATGAATTTCGAATTTTCGGATTTCCGAATTTTGGCATTTCAGAAAAATTTGTTAAATGGGTTTTCGTTAATTCGAATTGTTCAGCCAGGTGATGCTACACCAAGCTCGATTTGCAGCTGATTCAACAGGAAAATTTAGGCCCCATATGTCTTGCTTAAAGTCATTGTTCAGTCATATATTGACAAATTCAAAGGCAGCAGCTAACAAAACTGTAGCTGATGACGTTTAATAAACAGCCACTCACCTGTCCCAGGATCCAGTGGTGTCCTCACCCAGCTGCTTTCTTCACCGTGCTTCGTTCCCCAGTGCTAGCACATGAATTATGGGTAGCCAGCTGTGACTCCTTGCCACTTCACAGCTGGCTGCTCACTGCACTGTGCTACCTGATTGATTCTGCAGCTTTCTGGGACCTGTGACGTGTCACAGAAGGCTGCAGGAGAAGGAGGGGGCCAAATCTCCTCTAGGATAGCCGGACCAATCTGACCGGAAGTGGGGCAGCGCGTGCCTGTCAAAACCAGGTACCCACTCCCCACAGAAAAAAAAAATGTGTCAAAGGTGGGGGGTTGAGGATAAAGTTGAAGAAAAGCCAAAGTTTAACTATTCGTAAAATTCCTTGCCCATCTATTCTGCCTAACGTGTATAAAAAATATGTGTGTATTTACCTATTTTTATTCTGCTCTGGGCCAGTTACATGATCCAGCATCTCCGCCTCAGGGAGGGCCCGAAAAATGGCTGGGAATTACGGGAGCACTGATATCCTTCATAGGCTCTCATAGCCCAGTTTTTATCAGTGCTCCCTTCTCTCCCCTGCAGCAGCCATCCGCTGACACAGGGGAGTTGGAGCTGCAAGACCACGTGACCAGACTGAATAAAAATTGGTAAGGCTGACCATATAGTATACAATTTTCTTGTTCAATATTCCTTTAAATTTACCAAAACAATATAATATGAGGTAAGACCTATATATGTTCAATTTGTATGCAGTCAGGCAGGGCCTTGCACTACATAGTTGAAGGTAAATCTAAAGGACACTGAACAAAAAAATTGTATAATGTATGGCCAGCTTAGCTGCACACTCTTTTTTATTTTTTTTATACAGGTTGGACAGGATAGGTAAAAGGAGGAGGGAAGGAGCAGTTTTAAGAATAGCTAGACTAAAGTTTTTCTTTCACTTTAAAGCAGAGTTCTGCCCCAGCCCCCTCAACCCCCCCAGCAAAAAATTCTGTACTGTAACTGTTGACTATTAGGACCCTTATAGTTATAGACCCTTATTGACCGTTATATTAGGACCCTTGGGGGCGTGGCTAACCAGTGGATGTAGTCGGAAGCAATCCATCTTCCTCTTCTCCGAGAATCCATTAATTTATCTACAAAAAGACCCGATCACAGCGCCTGACAACCTGCATCTATACTGCATCGGCTCTCCGACCCTCCGAGTGAGCGTTCCTGCTATATAACCTGAGTACCTAGCATGTCTAAGCGGTCTAAAGAACTCCGGGCCTCCATGGAGGACACAGACCAAGATGGTGCAGGGCTGCAGTGCTCATCAAAAGAAAAGTACAGGGCAGCTGCCCAGAAACTCTTTGCCTGGGCAAACCCCAAAGATTATCTGTCATGTCCCTCTACACAGGAGGACGCACCAGGAGGACAATCCGAGGCGGATGATACCGCTTCACTGGAGGATGCTGTTGGATCACCTCCCGAGTGGGCCACAGTGAGTACTCCTGGGGGCATCTTTGCCATGCCGGCTGCAACTTTTGGGAACTCTGAGGGAACCGAGCCCACGCTACGGAACATCTTCTCTCCTGTAACCTAATGCAACTTATTTGTCACTGCCCTCACAGATGAGGTGAAGGGAGTTAAAGCAGAAATCTCGTTTGTGTGGCAGGACATACAAAAACTGAGAGACCGTAATTCAGCCTTAGAGGGGCAGACGAGCACTATAGAAAACAATATGACGCACATGCAAATGGGTGGTAAATATAATAGTCATCTTGTTCACCAACATGCGGCCCGCATGAACAACCTAGAGAACAGGCTGCGCCGTAATAATGCGCAGGCCCTGGGCATCCCTGAGCGGGCTGAGGGTAAGAACCCAGCAGCCTTAATTGAAAAATGGCTGCTTTTTATTGTTGGTAAAGAGGCCTTCTCCCCCATGTTCACCATGGAGAGGGCACATAGAGTCCCAACATGCCCCCTACCACCGGGCAATCACCCGTGTCTATTTCTATTCAAACTATTGAACTACAAAGATAGGGATGCTATCCTATCTAAAGCGGGAAATATGGGTGACGTTCTAGTGATCAACAATTCCAAAGTGTCTCTGTTCCCGGATTTCTCCGCGGAACTACAGAAGCAAAGTTTATAGAAGTCAAGAAAAGGCTCTGGGATTTGCAACTGCAGTACGCTATGCTGTATCCTGAATGTCTACGTGTAGAGAGAGAGGTTCACTTCTTTGATCGACCTGCTTTTGCTGCACAATGGTTGGATCGAGAGGAAAGGGCACTTTGTGCAGCTATGCCACAACGTCCTAAGGCTACATGAATATTCAAGTTCCATCATTGCTCTATCGTTTAAATGCTGTGACTTAGTATTGATGATTTCCTAAGCCAAGGCAGTTATCAGAGGACACTGGTTCTACATATACAGAAGTATATTCCACGTGTAGAGTTGAGCGAACCCGAACTGTAAACTTTTGTTGTCCGGGACCCGGACCCGAACCCGGACTTTTCAAAAAAAGTCCCGGTTCGGGTCCGGGGTTCTGGTATTTTATTCCACGTGTTGAAAAGCTGCCAAGGGCAGCCAATCAACAAGTGTTTCACTGGTTTTCCCTAGAAGCCATCACAGCCATGCCTACTAATGGCATGGCTGTGATTGGCCAGTGCACCATGTGACCCAGCCTCTATATGGGGCTGGAGTCACCATGCTGCATGTCATATGCTCTCAGGATAGTTTAGGGAGAGGATGCTGCTGGTTCTGTGAGGGACAGATTGCAGAACATCTCATCCTGCATTACTGAACTATGTGATTGTGGACTAGGGAGAGATACTAGTACTGGTGCTTTGAGGGACAGATTGCACACCTCATCCTGCTGCACAGAACGATCTGACTGGACTAGGTAGAGTCTGTTGCTTTAAGGGAAAGATTAGTGTTCTAAAATCATCATCAAGTTGTACAGGGAAAGGTTCCAGCTGTTGCTTTAAGGGAAAGATTATTCTTCTAAAATCATCATCAAGTTGTACAGGGAAAGGTTCCAGCTGTTGCTTTAAGAGAAAGATTAGTGTTTTAAAATAATCTCCAAGTTGTACAGGGAAAGGTTCCAGCTGTTGCTTTAAGGGAAAGATTATTGTTCTAAAATCATCTTCAAAGTGTGTGGGAAAAGCCTATTGCAGGCGCATAGAGCCATATTACTGTTCTAAAATAATCTCCAAAGTGTGTGGGAAAAGCCTATTTCAGCCGCATAGAGCCATATTACTGTTCTAAAATCATCTTCAAAGTGTGTGGGAAAAGCCTATTTCAGACGCATAGAGCCATATTACTGTTCTAAAATCATCTTCAAAGTGTGTGGGAAAAGCCTATTTCAGCCGCATGGAGCCATATTAGTGTTCTAAAATCATCTTCATAGTGTGTGGGAAAAGCCTGTTTCAGCCGCATAGAGCCATATTAGTGTTCTAAAATCATCTTCAAAGTGTGTGGGAAAAGCCTATGGGATAAATTACCAGCTCCCTCTCAAACAGCCCCATTTCAGGAGGAAATACTCCTTTGGCTCGCTTGATTGGGGAACTCGAATTATCAGATGTGTGGAGGGTGAGAAACCCAGGTACCAAAAAGTTCTCATTATAGTTCTGTTATTCAGCCACTCATGGAGGGCTCTCCAGAGTAGACTTGCTTAGGCAATGCAACGCTCTTACCATTATTGGCTGACTCTGACTATGAAACTAGACATATTTCAGACCATTCACCTTTTTGGGTAAAATTGCAATTGCCTTTTACTAATAGACAAATTAATTGGAGACAGAATCCCTTCTGGTTGTCCATATTTTCTGATCCAGACCCCATACATAATATGCTTGATACTTTCTTTAAACTAAACTTGAATACGGCACAGTTGGGCATTGTGTGGGATACAGCCAAACACTATTTAAGGGGGCAGTTTATTAAAATTATCTCTCAGATTAAATCAGATACCAAAGAATGGGAAGGGTTTGTTTGCAAGAAGGTTGAGAGAACAGAAAATGTATACATCAATAACCCAAGTGATGGCACCAAACGAGCCATGTCTAGACAGCTAGTACTACAGCTCGCGGAGAATAAGCGCTTCTTTCTGCAGCAGAAACACTTTGAGGGGGAGACCACTGGGCACTTGTTCACCATGTTGGCAAGGGCCCAGAGGCCCTCCTCTTTCATTCCCACTATCTCTGATGCCCAAGGGGCCCTTTACTCCCAGACTTCTGATATAGCAGAGACCTTCTGATCATTATATGCTGATCTATATACCTCAAAGGTACAACCCTCGGATGAGGAGGTGGAGAATTTTCTCGATGTTAGTGAACTGCCATGCTTGTCAGCCTTGGATATGGAACAACTAGACACCCCACTAACGGAGAAAGAATTAGCATTGGCCTTGGCACAATCCACATAACAATAAATCTTCTGGGGCGGATGGCCTCCCGTCCGAGGTTTACAAGCGGTATATGTACCAACTGCCGCCTGTTCTCTTAAAGCTGTACAATGAGGTGTTTCAAAGGGTAGCTTTACCCGCCTCCATGGATTAAGCAATAATTATTGTACTGTTGAAGCCAGGGAAAGATACTCAGCTACCTGATTCATATAGGCCTATTTCCCTTCTTACAACTGATGTGAAATTGTTAGCTAAGGTGCTAGCATCCAGGTTGGCCAAAGTAATACATAACCTAGTTCATAGGGACCAGTATGGGTTCATCTCTACTAGATCCACAGTGCACAACCTTTAGAAGACTTTTTTAAACCTACAAATACCTGTTGACAACCCTGGTAATCACGCAATCTTTTCTCTAGATGCAGTTAAGGCCTTCGACAGTGTCAATTGGCCTTACCTCTGGGTTGTTTTGAGGTGTATGGGTCTAGGTGCAAACTTCATTAAATGGGTGCAAGTGCTATATGCAAACCCCTCCGCAAAGATAAGGGTGAATGAGGAAACATTGGCACCATTCCAATTACATAGGGGCACTAGGCAGGGGTGCCCATTGTCCCACCTGATGTATGCCCTGGCTCTGGAGCCCCTAGCATCACGGATAACTTTGGAGCCCAACATAGTTGGATTTCAGAGAAATACAGGAACTGATGTTGTCTCACTATACGCAGACGACACCCTATTATATTTGGGAGACACACATGATACTCTGCAAGCTGTCATGCAGCTTATAGAGGCTTTTGGCTCACTGTCAGGCTTCATAAATTGGCACAAATCAGCCCTTATGCCACTAGATGAACTGCCTGCCTCCCTTCTCGACTGTGCTAAGGAGGTACAAGTAGTCTCCTCATTTAGGTACCTAGGTATCCAAATATCACCCGGCCCGACAAGATTTATTAAACTAAATTTGATTCCTTTGCTTTATAAATTTTGCGAAAAGTGTACGGCCTGGTGTAAAATACCACTATCAGTGATCGGAAAAATTAATCTGGTCAAAATGATATGGGCACCCCAGCTGTTGTACATTTTTAATAATGCACCAACATGGATACAGAGGCAATGGTTCCTCAGGATTGCCCCGCAATTTCGAGAGCTGATATGGTGGAAAAAGTTGCACCGTACCAGTTTATCGACACTACAATATAGTAAAGATTGAGGAGGTTTGGCAGTACCCCATTCTTGGACCTACTACCTGGCCGCTCAACTGCAACAATTGGGGGGCGGGGGTATGACGGATCCGTCAGACCCTATCCGTAGACTATTGCTTCTCCAGGGAACTGAGAGCTCTGCTCTTACGTATTTAGAAGCTGGATTTTCTCACTTAATCCCCACAGCCCCTACTATACGCTACTGAAAACACTTTGGCCTTACATTAAAAAGATGCTAGGGATGCAAGGTTTTCTAACCCAAACCCCACTATGGCATAACTCGCAATATGTAGAAATCCAAAAGCTAAAAGGGTTTCGAGAATGGGAGCAAGTAGGACTGCAATACATGTCCCAGCTGAATCAGGGTACGACCCTTAAATCCTTTCTGGACTTACAAACTGAATTTAATCTCCCCCATAAACAATTCTATCGGTACTTGCAACTGAGTCACGCCCTTCAAGCACAGTTGCAACTCACCAGACTAAATCTTACAGAGCATCCTTTGATTCAGGAGATCTTTTTTGTAGGAGATAGGAAGGGTATGATATCTAGAGGCTATGTCATACTTCTTAATGCCATGCAGGATTCTATAAACTACCACGCAGACAGAAATGGGCCAATGATGTGGGTGAGTTGAACCGAGAGACATGGGAACTATGCTTCGTTGGTCCCATCTATACCTACTTCATAGAGTATATAGAACACTGATTAAACTGCCTAAATGGGGGCAACGAGATACTCCTTTGTGTCCAAAATGTAAACGTGACCATGGTGATCTTATCCACATGATGTGGAAATGCCCAAAACTTTTTAGTTACTGGATCAAGATCCTAGATGTGATATCTCGTGTCTGTTGGGCGCCTTGGACAAGGAATCTTTAACTCCTCAAGCTCATACCACAGTTTTAAGACTGCTATACATTGCTCGTAAATTGATAGCACAATACTGTATTGCTCCTCCAAGGGTCCCTACCAGACATCGGTGTGTGATACAGGTTAACAAGTTATTGATAAGAGAGAAAGTGACATACCAGCATAGAAATGTCTCGCAAAAGTTTTACTCCATGTGGCAACCCTGGCTGGAGACGCCTGGTCTTGCTCCACATCAGCTTATTAGAGGCTTCTAGAGGGTTGACGTACTTTAGAAAATGCAGTGCAGTACTCCACCAGGTTCTACATAAACAATTGGTTTTATAGGATGAACCTTGTATTGCAGATTGGCCCTATCCTTGATTGCTTTTAGGTCCAGAGGGTAGAAACGCAATGAACTCTGAGGGTGATGTTGTTGTTTTTTCTGCCTACTGCTTATATGCTGCATTATGTTAATATGCACACGTTGATATATATATTCTTTTTCTAACTCTAGGTATATAGTTTGTATGGTACAGATCTAATTGACTGATTCTCACTTTCTACATATCAAATATTCTTTGAATTGTACCATTACACTCCATTGACTCAATGGTGTATATCTGGAAAATGTATGCATTTCCTTTATCTTGTATTTGTTCTTTGAATTGTTTTTCCCAATAAACATTTTTTCTTTGAGCAAAACAAAAAAATATTACTTACCTGTCCTGGAATCCAGCGATGTCTTCACCCAAGCCGATGTTTCCATTGGCTCTTGGGTGCTGCTGCTGCCATTGCCTGTAAGGTAAACAGGCAGTGAAGCCTTGTGTTTTCACAGTCAGTTTCCTACCGCACATGCGAGAAGCACACTGGGCTTTCTGAATAGCCGGGTGGCGGGGGAAGGAGGAGGGGGGCTGAACTTCTGCATTATCTCGCCTCAGTGAGATGTCTTGTAAGTGGGGATGGGTACCTGCCAAAAGCAGGTACCTGCTCTCGCCTCCCCCCCCGAAAGGTGCCAAGTGTGGCACCAGAGGGGGGGGGGGGGAGGCAGATAAGTGGAGCTTCCACTTTTGGGTGGAACTGCGCTTTAAGAGTCAGATTAAGGTTTCAGGTCACACTATGTAGAAAGTCCGTTTTATTTGCACTTGTTTTAGCCCCAAGACACCATTGCAGATAGCAAGGATAACTTGCCACAAATTTGTGGCATTGTTGAATTGTAAGTCTGATAACTTGCTGCACATTTTCACTGGCAAGTTGTACACTTGCAGAGCACAAGTTCTAGTTGACACTTTTCCAATATGTACCAAATTTGCATGGCAAGTCTCTAGCAAGAGCAAAGTTGCAGTGGTGAGTGTACAGCAAGAGCTCTGCAAGTCTACGGCATGAAAATTTAGCCACAGTGACCCCTGTGGTGGGATGACTATTGCACAACATGACTGAACCAGAACTTGCTGCCGACTTGCAGAATGTGTGCAAAGAAAGTTGATCTGGAGTCATGCAATGCGGGCTTGCTGCAATTGTGCAACAAACTTGTGAAGCCTGGTAAGTCCAGCAATAGCTTAGCAAGTCATTTTCAAACTTGCAGCACAATTGCTTGCTATCTGAAATAAGTATCTGGCACCAGATTCTTGGGGCCACAAATCAGTGATTAATGACTGGCCTGGTACCAATGATTTGGTGTGAAACAAATGTGGTACTTATAGTTAAAAAGGGATCAAGTTCCCACCCAATAGATCATTTTAATTCGAATTCATGCTATTCCGTTAGAACAAAAACACACACCGTAGAAGCAAAGCATTTTATTCACAAAGTCCAGAAAATTACCATTAACCTTTTTCTTTCCTTTCCTACTAGATTACTTCTGCAGCTTGTGATATAAAAATTACTGCCATACTTGGTGTTAACGCAATTTTCCTTGTCCTTGCCAAATCAAATCAGCCCAAGACGCTGAGCTAAATGAATCAAATTTATCCAGGGAAAAAACAGGCTTTCCGGGAAAGTTGTGAAAAGCCATGCTTGAAGTCACAAATAGGGGCTAATGCAATCAGTCAGACTACTGAGAGGGAAAGAAAGAACTTTATGCTGCTGGTAGATACTGTGAATATGAAAGCCTTTCAGCTGCTGAGTGACTGAGATCATTGAGGGAGCCTGAACATATCTACAGACAGACTGAGCTCCTCTGTTTGATGAATGTCTGATCTCCAGCTGATACAGGCTCTATCAGAACTCTTCGATGTCTTTCTCGTGCAACTTTCTTGTAGCTTTGGAATAATGTGTTTTGCGCCTGACATAAAAAACTGGCTGTGATAGGGTGGGAGGGACCTAAGGGGGATTTTTCTAGCCAAGTTTGTCTTTTACGTTGAATGTTTGAAGCAATGTGGAAATGTAAAAAAGAAAAACTTTTAGAGGAGAATTGCAATCTGAATAAAAGTTATAAGTAAACAAAAAACAATTCCGCTCAAAATGTTTTCCTTAATTTCGGATATAGTAATGTACCACCCTCTACAGTTAGGTAGGTGCTAGGTGTCAGGATTTTTGACTCTATAGGTAAATTTAGTCAGGCCTGGCTGGAAGTAAGGCCTGATTGTTTTGATTCTGGGCAGGGGAGTGGCCCGGGGAGGGACTGGTGACTCGCAGGCGTTGACACCCCTTGGTTACCGCTCCCTTTTGGCTCCAGAATTTTCTGCAATAAGGGGAGGGGTAGAGAGGTTGAACTGCCTGGGGTATCTTAAGGAGCCCTGACCAATCCCCAACTTGGATTGGCAGGGGGCAGGCCCTCTTGAATACCTTAGGTCAGCCCAGTCTGGGAGGAGAGTTTGGGTGAAAGAGATGGAGCTGTAGCAGTGCAGAGGCTGTTGGGGCCTTGAGGGAGCCCCAGTCTGGGGGGTGACCTCGGCCTGGGGCTCGGGTGCATCCAGGAAGATTGGAGAGATACTGGAAGAGAGACACAGGAGTGAGAGAGCAAGTAGAGGATAGCAGGAGAGAGTTCTGCCAGAGAGATCTCCAGGAGAGGAACTACAGGTGTCAGGAGTCAGTGAGTGATACACACCCCTGTGAAGCTGGAAGAGGCACACCGGAGCAGATTGGGATGAAAGACAGTCTGAGAAGGGTGCAAGAGCCAGTCGGGACTGTGGTGTCACGGTGGCAGTGAGAAGGCCATTGCAGCTAGGAGGGCTGGCAGGCCCTGGAAGAGGATGGGCTGGGAGGAGTAGTCCATCGAAACTAGCTAGCACTGTAACTAACTTTTCTACACAATAGGGGTCCACGGTCCCTGCCTGCAAAAGGCTGTTCAGAGGCTCTGCTGATAGAGAGCAGGCCTCACCATGTGTTAGCTAGGCCTGAGACACAAGTGATGTGCAGGAGGAGTAATGGAGAAGCAAGTGATGTGCAAGAGGATTTACCAGAGAAGCAAATGATCTGCTGGAGGAAGTAACTGAGTGTGTATACTGGGAGTATACAGAAGGTCCCAAAAGAACTACTGATTCAGGGGGCATCCCATAAATACCCCTTTCCCTATCCAAGTTGTATCCCCTAATAAGCAAAACAAAGTACCGGCCTGTTCCATGACTCCGGATGTGTGGAAAAATGTGACTGAGGGCAGTGTGACAGGTGGAACCACAACTTCCAGCAACTCCTATGGGATCACAAAGGACTCTCAGAGATTACCACGGGTTAAAAGGGCAGTACACAGGGGGGTTTATTTACTAAAGGCAAATCCACTTTACACTACAAGTTCACTGCAAGTGCACTTGGAAGTGCATTCGCTGTAGATCCGACGGGGACATGCAAGAATAATAAAAAACAGCATTTTTACTTGTACATGATTGGATAATAAAATCAGCAGAGCTCCCTGATTTCAGAACTTCCCCTCTGATTTACAGGGGGCACTTGCAGTGCATTTGTAGTGCAGAGTGGATTTGCCTTTAGTGAATCAATCCCATAGTGTTCCAGGCAAATGTCCTGGCAACAAAACCTTGGAAAGTAAGACCAAAAGAACTTGGTGTGGGATTGATTTGGGGCCTTTTCCAAGGCAAGAATATATGTATCCAGTCTTAGTGAGTGTTAAGCTAGTGTTGGGGCGATATTCACACCTTTGCCTTTTAATGTGGTGTGAGGAAAAAATCTGGGGCTTGTATCTTTGATGTAGTTTATAACAAAATGCCCCTTACCTAGAAATGAATGGTTGTGCATGTAAAATGCACTGGTGGAGAAGTGGCCCCTTACAATGGGGGTCAATGAAAAACTCTTACAATGATGATCAGTGAGGAAGTGCCCCTTTTCTTACTCTGGTGGTCAATAGAGACATGTCCCCTTACATTAATTGACAGTGGAGAACTTAGACTGGTGGTCAGTGAAGAAGTGTCCTCTTAGATTGATGGTTTGTGAAAAAATTCTCCTTTAGGCTGTACTGTGAGTTCCAGGTGCATTGCATCGATACCCGCAACCACCTGCAGCCAAATTGCGTTGCTCTTGCAAGACGTGTGGTGCTGCCGTTCATTCTGAATGGCACCACATGGGTATCAGTGTGCGGCAACCGCAGGGAGACCACATGGTGAAAAAGACCATGAAGTTTTTAAAAAGGCGCATGCACCTTTTTCCTGCGGTTCAAGTGGCACAGTAGCCCTTTCAAATGAATGGGCTGCCGTGCCCGAGCAAACGCGGGCTGCACGGCCCGCATCAGTATGAGACGAACTTTACACTGGTGGTTAGCAGAGAAGTGCCCTTTTAAACAATGGTGATCAGTGGAGAAGTGTCCTCCTACATTGATGGTCTGTGGAGAAGTATCCCCTTACAGTGATGGTCTGTGGAGAAGTATCCACTTACACTGGTGTGTGGAGATGTTCTCTCTTTCATTGGAGGTCAGTGGAGAAGAGAAGTGCTCCTTAATTTACATTGGTGGTCAGTAGAGAAGAGCCCCATTACGATAGTGATCAGTGGTAAAGGGTTCTCTTACATGAGGGTCAGTCATTAAAGAAGTGATCCCTTACACAAGTGACCAGTAAAGAAGTGCCCCCCTAACACTGATGGTCTACGTGGAAGTTCTCCCTTTCATTGGTAGTCAGTAGAGAAGTGTTCCTGATCTTCTGCTGCTGATCTTTTCCAGGCTCCTTCTACATACATGTGCTTCAGTAGCAATTACTTGTCGTTGCTAAGGGTGAGTTTCCTGATGGTCAAAGCTAAGGAATATGTCTGTGAAATGAGTGTTGACTTTAACTACACTAGAAATACATGTAACAGTGTAACAACACAGGAGGGCAGTTGGGAGACAGAATGTTGTCTCAACATAACAGGAAGCGCCTGCAGAAGAATCTTCATGGCAGGTATAATTTTAATAAAAGTCATAGGTCTAAAAGATTGTAATTTTCCCTTGAAACGTCAATAACATGTAAAAGTTTTGGTTTAGATCTACTTTAAGTAGACACTAAGTTTGGTGTTGGGGTGAAACTAAGTGTTCAGTTCAGGGATTAGTTTAACTGTGAGACCCCATACACCCTGAGCTTTTAGCCCTGGTGCATAAGGCTCTGGTGTGTACCTGTGAGTGGAGGGCACAAATGCACAGTCCAGCCCCGTTGCTGGCAGCCTATAAAACTCTATGAGACTGCCTTTCCAGCTAAAGGGGGAGCAATTGAAAGGCGGTAACCCCATGGTTTCACTGTCCCCCAACTGCTAGCGTAAATGGGCCCTAATGCTGCCTGCAAAGTTAAGCAGGTGTTGATGCTTTACAACTGCTTCCATTCACTTCTATAGAAATGCATCATAAGTGAGCAGTAAATGCACTGTAAATGCCCCTATGGCATTGGTGTGGTTGCAAAGTGTCAAAAGTGATCATTTCCCATTTTAGCCTTGAAAACAAAAAACACATCTCACAGGATGTCTGGGAAGTGTCGCTGAATGTGACTTAAACACCCGCGCAACACGTCCAAAGCGCCCGAGTCCATCCTTAATTGTAATCTCCATGAGGGCAGCAGCTAATGTGAATGTATAATAATAAATATGTAAAGTGCTGCATAAATTGATGGTGCTATATAAGTACTTGTAATTAAAAAAAAAAAAATTAAAGGCTACTTTAGAATTCAATGCCTGTGAGCCCAGAATGCATTTTTGTGGCGGGTACGGCCAGGTGTTTCCAATCGCTTGCGAACAGGAAACCTGTACATATCAATGACAGAGTGACACTGTCTGCATGGAGAGATTGCCATTGGTTAGAGATGCATGTGTACTCCAGGATGCACATTGTTTACTGCGCAAATACTGTGCAACATAAAAAAATCGCAACACCCATCATTTTATTCTCTAGGGCTTCTGCTTTAAAAATATATCTTGCTTGGGGGTAATTTTCTAGCAAAAAAAAAGCAGATTTGTGCAGTTATGTGAGAAGTGTCAGAATAAGTGGTTACATTTTAGGTACCCTCATTTTTTGCCATTTCACGGGCGCACACAATTTGAGTCTTGGCGTGTTTGTTATCTGTATACTCAATGCAGCCATGCCTTTTGTATTTTACCAAAAATGAAGTATTATATTGTGTTTGTGTATACTAAAATTCATTTTCATTTCATCTAGGAATATGCATTTTATTCCCCAGCACCTCTACTTTCAGAAAGTATATCATGTTTGGTCATTTCCTAGCAAAAAAAAAGAAAGATTGATTTTAACATGTGGGTAAAAAATGTAAAGTTTGCCGTGAACATGAAATGATTATTATTATTATTTTTTCTTGTCACTCTTTGGCTGCATGTCAATCATTACAGCTGCAAAGATTACCAATGTGCACAAAACTGAATGGTTAAGCACTGGAATATACCAACAACTTTCAGGGGGGGCTTCATGATTAAGTCATCAAATCTGACTTTTCAGAATGCTTCATTTCCTAACACAGACAATATCTTCGTTATTGAAGTTTGTATTTTGAATAATTAGCTTTCAATTAGTATTATTCTCGCCTTTATTTTATTTATTTATATGTTTATCTGTGTAAGAGGACCCCTCCGTTCACTTCTCCTCTATGAGGAAATAAGTGAAGTCTTCCCTGCATGTGTTCTCAGTGACTAGGGAAATGTTTGTGCTTTCAGGAAGTGAAATGTGTCCTCTTCTTGTTCTCTTCGGACGGCCAGGCGGACATTTTTCTGAAGACCAACATCTGCTTGTGATGAATAGAGCCACGCGCTTCCGGCTCTGGAGACAGGTGTGTGAGGAGCTCTGCGTGCTCTTGTAAATGCTGAATTCTGAGTGCTGCTTTCAGTCTTGGTAAGTGGCAGTTATATTATAACTGATATTCATTGACGTTCTTCTGTTATAATTTATATATATATAGGGTGAGGCTGTCATTCTGCTGTGCTATAGTGAAAGCTGGTATCTGCTGGGTATAAGAGGGGCTCTGTACTCACTCATTCACTGTGACAGTGAGCAGCCTTATTATGTACAGAGCCATTGCTCTTCTAGCTGATAGAACTCATAGGGCTCATTTACTCCAGAGGCAGCAAACGCGGTCATGCAGCACTGCACCCAAATTACATTTTTACCTTTTTTTTTTCATGCAAATAGAGTTTTCTTTTGGTGGTATTTAATCACCACTGTGTTTGTAATTTTTGTAAACAAATTAAAAAATACCAAAAAGTATGAAGAAAAAAAAAAAAAAAAAAATTTTCATACTTTGTTATACAATTTTTCAAACAGGTAATTTTTCTCCTTCAGTGATGTGCGCTGATGAGACTGCACTGATGGGCACTGATTGGCAGCACTGATGGGCACTGATGAGGCAACACTGATAGGTGGTACTGATGTGCTGTGATAGGTGGCACTGCACTGATGAGGAGGCACTGATTGGCAGCACTGATGAGGCTGCACTGATAGGTGGCACTCATGGGTTCTGATAGGTGACACTGATGAGGAGGCACTGATTGGCAGCACTAATGAGGCTGCACTGATAGGGGGCACTGATGGGTTCTGATAGGTGGCACTGATAGGTGACACCGATGAGGAGGCACTGATTAGCATCAAAGGTGGGCACTGATTGGCAGCACTGTTGGGACTACACTGGTAATCAGTGCCCTAATTGTCAGTGTCGATGTCCCTTTAACAAAAGCCAGTTATCGGCTCTCTCCTCTTCTCACGCTCTCAGCGTGAGGAAAGAAAAGCCCATAACCGGCTTGTTTTGACAACCGTGATCAGCTGTCATTGGACATAGCTGATCACGTGGAAAAGGGCCGCTGTGATTGGCCCTTTACCCTGATCTGTGTTCAGCTGATTCCGAAGGACTTGGCGATCACAGAGCACGCCGCCCACACGGGAAGGGGTTAAACGCAGTACGAATGCATATGCAAGAAAAATAAATGTGTTTTAATGAGCCCGGTTTGCACCATTGTGATGCTTTCACAGACATTTAACCTCTTCCCACCTGCCCTGGCTTCCCTTTAAAAAGTTCTGAGTGCCCGGGATTGGCAATCTTTGGCTGTCACAGTGGTCACGTGATCGGGAGCCAGTTCCGCCAGTAACCGATCGCTAGTCTGGACCGAGAGCTGTCTGTGCTGGAAGCATGCAGTGAACGCACTCTGAGCACAGAAAGCTCTGCTGCCCAGCAAGGCAAATGTGCAGCCTGTGGGTGTTAAAGCCAACCTTTTTGCGCATATGTGTTACATGGGTGGCAACAGGTGTTAACCACTTAGCCTCCGGTCAGTACTAAGGCTATTTTTTGTGATATGGCTCTGCGTTACTTTAATGACAATTGCGCGGCCGAGTGACGTTGTTCCCAAAAAAAATTTAAGTCCTTTTTTCCCCACAAATAGAGCTTTCTTTTGGTGGTATTTGATCACCTCTGCGGTTTTTATTTTTTGCGCTATAAACAAAAAAAGACGGACAAAAATAATTTTTTTACTTTCTGCTATAAAACAAATCCAATGAAAAATGTAAAAAATCACATTTCTTCATCAATTGAGGCCAATATGTATTCTGCTACATATTTTTGATAAAAAAAAATCCCAAGAAGCATTACAAATGCATGCAAACTTGCATCCGGAACTGCACAGTAAACATGGAAATTGTGGTGTAAATGAACCTATAGGGCTCCTTTAGACTTGCGGTTGGGGCTGGTAAAACCTGACAGTTGAGCTGTGTTTATAATGCCCTCTTCATCTATAAAGTCAGCCTGACAGGGGGTATATGTATACTGTGACCACAATGCTTTGCTTCACCAATGCTTTGCCCCCACTCTGTTACAGTACTGTCACCGAATGCAACCCTATCAGGTACATGGTGCTACGTCACAACCACCTCAGAACAGCTTGCAATGCATTGGGTTGCAATGTGTTGCTACAATATTTAAAGGCCCAAATGAATGAATTCCTTTATTAATAGATGTGCCTGCTGTCCGCATTGCATAAACCGTATGTACCATCAGCATTGATGAATACCTGTCTACTGTCGGGTTGGGCTGAATTTCACTGCTATAAGCAATCATTTTTACTGAATAAAATAGATTCATTCACCGTATATTGTTGTGATTAGCTTCAATTGGCAACAGCTAACCACATGGTGCAGATGGGCTGTGATTGGCCCTGTCTGCATCATGTGATCTCTGTGACCAATCACAGCTATCAACACAATTGTACACAATGAATGGCATTGTACTGGCAGCGGGCCGGTATACTGATCAGTCATCTGCTGTGTTCAGTGGACAGAGCAGGTGACAGAGCATACCGGAGTGAGGCCAGGCAAGCCCATGCGAGGTGCTTTTTGGGAAGGATGTCATATGACGTCCACCCAACAATGATGACTCTGAAAGATGACCGCCACCCCTGGAGCGTGGGGATAGCTTATCCTGGCTATCCCCACGTTATCTATACATGGCTCACTTTTGGGCCATAAGTGATCCTGTTGATACCACCCAGATCAAAAAAAGTTGATTCAGAGTTTGTCTGAGCCAGTTGGAAAATTCTCAGCAGTTGCATTGATGGAAGAATCATGGGCTAAATGAGAAAAATCGAAAAATGTATTGCCAGGTTTGTATTATTCTTCTTCTGGAGATGGATTGTAAGAATAGTTAGAGCTGAACTTTGGGCAAAGCAAGAACACGTTTCCTTCTACCTCTTCTATTTGATCCCAAACAAAATAAAAATAAAAATAATTCTAAAAGCTGTGTTTACTTACCTAAACCCAAAGTCCCAAAACATTCAGGTCCTGAGCATCTTCTCTTTCTCCTCTCATCTTTCAGGGCAGCACCTGGAGAGAGCGCAGCTCCACCCCTTTTCCCAGGAAACACTGCAGTCACCTTTCAAAAGACCGGTCACTTCCACCGTGGCTGACTGCAGGGAACCAGGGGTGTGCTGCACTCTCTCCAGGTGGAGGAAGTAGGGGCATACCTGTGAACGGTAATTTTTTATTTGAGGAGGCCAACCCAGTATCCCCCCTGGACAGGAGGGGGATACTCTGGTGTCATGTTCTTCGCCACCCAGCGAGGGCATGGGAGGCGGGAGGTCTCGTGTGCCATCTGGACCAGGCAATGTAGGCTGTGGGAAAGCTGGCTAGACGCCAGCAGTTTTTTCCTCTTCCTATGCCTCCGTTCGTGTTGGGCGCCGGATGACGATAGCATAATTTCCGGCAGAGGCGGGACTTCCAGCTGTGCGTCGCGGCTTCCAGTTCCAGACGCTGGAACACAGGAGAGGGGGGCGGGCTGCGGCTGATGTCACTTCCAGTCTTCGAGGCAGCAGAGCACCCGGGAAGTTTTAAAAACGGACGGACATGCCAGTATCTCTGGGGAACAATGGATACAGAGGCACAGGTGTCGGTGGCAGGAGCAGGAGCCGCCAGTTATGTCAGCCAGACCCAGGTAAGCCAGGACAGTGGTCCTTTGGCACTTTACTGTGGGGTCTTGTATATCTCCCTCCCTGGGAAAGTCCGGGGGCCTGCTGCACTCTGCCTTTAGGTTTTGCTACTAAGGGGTGTGTATGATTTGCTTCTTTTGTGGTGACATGTTTATGGGGTTTGTTTCAGGTCGCTATGGGAGCACCAACAGTAGGTTGGCTTATGGGAGCCAATGGTCGGCAAACATTATGTTTTGGGGAACTGTATTACACGGGGGGTGCTTGCAGGATTGTCACATGATTACAGGTATATTAATAGGCAAGGGGGGGTCTTTGTGTCTTTTCAGGGAAAAGGAAAAGAACAAGCACAGTTCCCCTCCCTCTAAAAGGAAATGTCCATCATGCAGGAACAGCCTTAAGGAATCATGGACCAAAGTGTTGTGTAAAACCTGCATTGCATACCTGGTTAAGGAAGAAACTTCCTCAGAACCCCACTGCGACAAAGACAGAGGAGTTGCTTACCTTTTTCCATAAAGAGTTAGTGGACACGTTCCAGACTTTCAGAACATATCTGGATAAGCGTCCAGCTTCCCGGGCTAGTAGCAGAGCTAGTTCGCCTGCGAAAACTCTCCAATCTACGTCCATACAGGGGGATAGTAGTGACTCCGATAAGGAGCAGAGTAGTGCTTCATTGCAATCAGAGGAAGATGATAAAGAAAAAGTCAAAATTTCTTCTTCATGTTACAAACTGACCCTGGAGGAGGTGGATGATCTGTTGAACATAATACACTCCACCTTAAAAATCAAGGAGGATAAAGAAAGGTTATCCTTACACGATAAAATGGACACTGCACAAGTTTGGAATAAGAAACACAGGCTAGATGCAGCTTTTTCGCAAGTGTCAAGGAACACGGATCTGGCTTCCAAAGACATGGAGGTATTGAAAGACCCCATGGATAAGAGGGCAGAGTCACTGTTAAAAAAGCTTGGGACTCGACAGTAGCCAATTTAAAGCCAGCGATGGCAGCAACGGTGGTTTCCAGAAATCTGGAGCATTGGCTTGAACAGCTGAAGGGACATATAAAAGCAGGAACCTCATGTAAAGACCTGTTGGAGACTCTGTAAGTACTACAGAAAGCTGTAGGATATATGGCAGATGCTTCGGCAGAGTCAGTCTGCAAGATCCTCAGCACTTGTGAACTCGGCCCGTAGGGGGTTATGGGTCAAAACCTGGACGGGAGATACAGCCTCAAAGATGAAGCTTTGTGGGTTACTGTTCAAAGAGGACTTGGTCTTTGGACCAGACCTGGAGGCAGTGTTGGATCGGACAGCGGATAAAAAGAAGGCAATCCCAATAAAAAGGAAGGCGACTCCGCCAGATAAAAGGAAGATTTGTCGTCTTTTTAGACAAACCCAAGAGAAGAAGGAAGCCGGGTACAAGAGGCCTTGGAGGAATCAAAGAGGTCGAGGAAAAGGAGGGATCCTGCTCCGACCTCCTAATCTGGCCAATAAGACTCAGTAATAGTATTCCAGCTGTGGGGGGAAGACTACAGTAATTTCTCCCACAGTGGGAATCCGCAACATCCAGCCCATTTGTACTCAGGGTGATAACAGAGGGCTACAGGCTGGAGTTCGCACGAGTACCTTGAGAACAATTTTACATAACCCAGGCTCCCTGAAATCAGGAAATGAGCAGGGAAATGTCGACGTTGCTTCAGGAGTTCTGTCAGCAGAAAGTAATAACCCGTGTACCCCAGAAGGAAGAGGGTCAAGGGTGTTACTCACATTTATTCCTGGTCAAGAAGCATTCGGGGAAATTCCGATTTATCTTGAACCTAAAGAGGTTGAATAAATCAATAAGGTTAAAACAAGGATTTTTCCAAAGATCATACCAGAGGCCCTGGCTCCCCTCAGACTAGGGGGAATTTCAATCGTCCCATATCTAGACGATGTTCTACAAAGAGGATATGTTCAAGCGCAGTGTGAACCGTGGACTAGGGATCAGATGGAGTGGTTATGCTGTGAGCATGTGATGGGAGGCATTTAGGTGGGGGCAATCACAGATGACCAATGATGGAGCTGAATGACATTCATGAAAGTTCATTAAAAACATAAAAAATCATAAAAATCATAAAAGTCATAAAATTGTCTATGCACAAAGATCCTGGGTGCTCTTGTGGGTGACTGTCCTGCCAAGGGCTGCAAATGTGGGAAGCAAACCAAACTTCTGTGTGAAAGGAAACAAGAAAAAAACAAATGCGCGTCTAAGAGTAACAGTAAAAAACAGGATTTTATTAAATAACAAGTGACTACTCACAGAAGTAGTAGGGTGTTGTGCTTTGCAGTGTCAGCCACTGCTGGCTTCTTTGCTGGAGTCCTGTGGTGGTCCTGCTGGCTGGGGTGGTGGGGAGTGTGGGTTCAGCTGTACTGGTGGAGGAGGGTCCTTCGGTAAGTCCCGGGGAGACTCACGGCCTGAAGAAGGGGTAGAGCCCCGTAAACGCGTCGCCGTTGCTGTGGTCACCTCTCCTGCACGCACTGGCACCGGTCGGATTGGATTGCTGCGGACCACTGTCTCCTAGAGAAGGTCTCCCCAGGACTCACCGAAGGACCCTCCTCCACCAGTACAGCTGAACCCGCACTCCCCACCACCCCAGCCCAGCAGGACCACCACAGGACTCCAGCAAAGAAGCCAGCAGTGGCTGACACTGCAAAGCGCAGCACCCTACTACTTCTGTGAGTAGTCACTTGTTATTTAATAAAATCCTGTTTTTTACTGTTACTCTTAGAGGCACATTTGTTTTTTTCTCGATGTTCTACTTTTTGCCAAATTGGAGGATCAGTTAAGGCAGGATATAGGGCAGACAAGGAGACACCTAAAAAGGCTGGGTTGGGTCATGAACGAAGAAAAATCGCAGATCATTCCAACATAGACCATAAAATCCTTGGGCTATTCCATCCAGTCAGTTGAGGAAAAAAATTTTTCTTCCAGAAGAAAAAATAGTAAATATCCAAGACGCTGTGAGGGATTTGCAGACGAACATGCAGATCACAGTCAGAGCGGCCATGTCAGTACTGGGCCTGCTTCCATCTGGGATCCTGGCTGTTCAATGGGCACGCCGGCATTCCAGAAGTCTCCAGCAGACAGTGTTGGAAAACTAGACGTTCGGACAACCTTTGGAGAAATTGATAACAAATCCTCAGGATGTACAAAGAAAGCTTTGGTGGTGGAGAAACAGGGAGAACCTAACCAAAGGTTTACTCTTGGCATTTCCGATAAAGAAGAGAGTAACGATGGACGCGAGTGCCTGGGGATGGGGAGCTCATCTGGAGGAGCACATGACCCAGGGAGTGTGGACGAAGGAGGAGAGCAGAATCTCTTCCAATTTGAGGCAACTGAAAGCCATTTGGCTAGCTCTTCTGGAATTTAGAACTCAGATCAGGAAATGTCATGTACAAGTACTATCAGACAATGCTATGGCAGTGGAGTATATCATGAAGCAAGGGGGCACAAGAAGCAAAGGCAGAGGAAAATCTGTTGTCGCTGTCAGCTGTTCACTTAAAGGGAGATCTAAATCAGGTGGCAGACTTTCTGAGCCGGAAAAGAGTGCACAAATCAGAATGGAGCCTGAATCTAGTAAAGAAATGGGGAGCTCCACAGGTAGACCTATTCGCCTCCTGGGAAAACGCAAAGGTGGGGACATACTTCTCGCTGAACAGGCAGGATCAGGCGAGGGGGTTAGATACTCTGGCCCAGGACTGGAAATTCAGTCTATGCTTTGCGTTTCCCCCCTTTCAACTGATTCTCTTAATACTAAAGAAACTACAGAAGGAGAATACAACACTAATATTGATAGCACCCTTTTGGCCGAAAAGAGCATGGTTTGTGACCCTTCAGAAATGGGCAGGGAAACCCCATTGGAGGTGGCGATATGCGATCTGTTGAACCAGGGTCCTATTCAGCACCCCAGGGTGGAACAACTCAAACTAACAGTGTGGCTACTGAGGAGCAGATTCTGAAGAGTAAGGGTGTGTCCAATAAGCTTGTGAAAATGCTATTAAACAGTAGAAAGAGGGTAACCCAGGCCATCTATTTCAAGACATGGAAGGTGTTTAACTCTGGTGTGCCAAGGAAAGTGGTGTCAGTCCTGGAGTTTATCTATGAGGGAATGGAAAAAGGGTTGGCAGCCAGTATGCTAAAAGTATAGGTGGCAGCTCTATTTATTTGTTCCTTTAAAGCGCTGGCCAGAGCCAGGCCAGTGCCATTTAAGGTTTTCCCCAAATGGGATTTATCATTAGTTTTGAGAGGTTTGACAGGAAGACCTTTTGAGCCAATTTAAGTGGCAACAATAGAAAACCTGACTTTGAAGATGGCTTTGTTGGTAGCTGTTACCTCAGCCAGAAGTGTCTTATCAGTCATAGAGCTGTTCTTGACATTATTTCCAGACAGGGTGGTACTAAGGACGGATCCAAGTTTTCTGCCTAAAGTGGCAACAACCTTCCATAGGTCCCAAGAGATTGTATTACCAACCTTCTGTGCAGCGGCTTCTTGTCCTAAGGAGGAAGGCTTTCACACTCTAAACGTAAGGAGGTGCTTGATACAATACCTTAAAATCACGAAAGACTTTAGAAGGTCTAGTGCTTTATGGGTGCTATTCGCTGGACCAAGGAAGGGATGTATGGCATCTAAGAGGTGGCTCCGGATGGCCATTGAAGAGACATATAAGGCTGTGGAAGTACAACCTCCTGAAGGCATAGTAGCCCATTCTACCAGGGCGGTGGCCACTACTTGGGCAGAACTGGCAGGGGCATCTCCGGGGTGGATCTGCAGGGCGGTCACGTGGACAAGCTTCTCCACCTTCACCCGCCACTACAGGTTGAATCTGCTTTTGGCAAAAGAACAATCGTTTAGCAGGAAGGTCCTGCAGGCGGTGGTCCCACCCTAGAATAAGTACTCTGTTATCCTCTCCAGGTGCTTTCCTCAAAGACGAGGGGAGAAAATCTCCGTTAGACTTACCAGTAACGGTATTTCTAGGAGTCTTTCAGAGCAGCACTGACAACCCTTCCTTGTTTTATAGTTTGAAATCAGATATGGTGTTGGTGTTCCCTGTTCTGTTTATATATTTTTCAGCATGGCTGGAGGTACTCTGGAACAACTGAGGCCATGGTGGAAGTGACCGGTCTTTTGAAAGGTGACTGTAGTGTTTCCTGGGAAAAGGGGTGGAGCTGCGCTCTCTCCAAGTGCTGCCCTGAAAGACTCCTAGAAATACCATTACCGGTAAGTTTAACGGAGATTTTTCTTTGCTTCTGGCTGGTCCTTGATCTGCTCTGTACATGTCACTGCATGTATGGATCTGGAGTCGCAAGTTCCAGCACCGGTGGTTCTATTGCTGTGCTGCTGCTGTGCTGTATGTCGGTGTGTGATGGTCGGAAGCATCCGCGGCTGTTTTTACTTTATGCGCTATGCTCCCTGCAATATTGTGAGTACCCTGACATTTTAATAAAATTGAACATTCTTTGCCACTAATACTGCACAATGATGTGTTTCTATTTGCCTATACTGATACACTCAGGAGATCTGCTCCAGCGTTATTGCCGGTGTTACTGTTTGGGTCCAGGATTTCCCCTCCTCCATTGGAGGATGCATACAAGGTCTATTGTGAAAAAGCTTATTTGACCATATTCTAGTGAATTGGTCCAACAGTTGGGGTAAGGGGCCCTTTCAACCCCCCCCTTTGTTGACGGTTTCTTCCTGCACCTGCATGGATTTGATGCACTTTATGGACTTTTTCTATCATCCTGATGTTTCCAGTTGGCTATCAGGACTGTTTTTAAGCGCAGAATATACGTTTTTAATGTCTATATGTTCTTGCCATGAATTTGTGCTAGATACTTATATTTTATTATCTTTTTAGCACAGGTTTTGTATTTTGTTTCTATACTGGCTCATTATGTGCCTGGACAAGGTGTTTGCGGAACCCACCCAGAGTTGGTCTTTAATCATTCCAGATACAGATTTGATGAAAATTGTTTAAACCTTAAAATAACATTGTCTAAATTAAAAAAAAAAAGAAAAAAGAAAATCTGGTAGTCATCTTGCAATGCTGTTGTCTTGTATACCTCGTGGTTATTCTGTCTTACCGTTGGGCAGCTGCAGAATTTTCTCCTTTTAGTTCTGTACCAGTGATCTTTTCCAATGGCATTCACAACACAGCTGATGTCACACTGTGATCTCTGGATCATTAGCATAGACTTAACAAATGCTCACCTCATGCGCTCTCATCAGAGGGATAAGCACATCTAAATACCAAACACAGGCAGGTGTATTCAATACAGCAAAGAGCAATGTGCAGCCCAGTGACCCCACAGCATCCAATCAGGATTTACCATTCATTGATCTGACTTTACAAAGCTGAAATCCCTGCACGGGGTATTGGTTTTTCTCATCCAATTGCTGAATATGTTGCCCTGGTATTAAATTAAGTCTGATAATGTACTGAGCAAAGTGCTTTCCTCCTTACCAATGGTGTTTATATTTTACAGAGTATATAAATTCAAAACTGATATTGCAGTGTTGGGTGGAGTGAAACAAGAATTTTTCTCCCTTGTTCCCTCACTTCCTCCACAGCCATAGCAAGTGTCGCTCTTAAAGTGGTTGTCAACTCATGATAACCACTTTAACCCACAGGTTAGGAGATATACAGTGTACTGTGATGTGCCCACGTCATCGGGCACGTGCGCAGTGAAGAAACAGCCACCGTGCCATTTCTTCACTGAGATCATGTCGCGACTGGCGGCTCCTGTTCGCATGCGCGGGAGTGACGTCACGCGGCTCCGGCAAATCACAGAGCCGAAGTCCGCGGCCCCCGGAAGGCAGAGGGGCGGAAGAAGGACACTTCCTGGAGCGGGGACAGCGTGGGCTTCCAATGCAGGTAAGTGTCACATAATAGGTTAGTATGCGATGCACGCTAGCCTATTATGCTTTTACATTGCGGGGTAAATCAGAGCAACAAAGAGGAAGTAAAACCTATCAGGGTTTACTTTCTCTTTAAGTAGCCGATAGATTATGCAATTTTCTTTCCTTCCACAACTGGTGGATATTTTTTATGTCCCTTTAAGAGCAGTTGGAAATGAAGAGCTCCTTTAATTTACAAAGTTGGAATCTATTCATAGAGCTGTAATTATGTTAGTATAGTGTTGATGTGCTATGGGGTTACCAGAGACTGCGTCATGTTAAGAACACATGATGCATAGTCACATGAATTGTTTAGGAAATATCACATTGGTCTAATTTCCTTTTGTGCCATTTAAATGCTTACTCCCTAATGGGAGACCAAACGCTCTTATGTTCATGCAACAGAAGTTGCGGTTTGCAGCTAATGAGTTCTTATTACAATCAGGTGGCACAAATTCATTTTGAGAGCAATAATCATAATAGAGTCTCTGCAGTAAAACCAGTTTCAGACAAAATTTAGAGAACAATTTGGCAGATGAGCTAAAATGTAGTCCTCAGAGCTCTTCTTTGTCTATTGTCAATTATGCAATTAGGTTTAAGATCCCATCCGCTTTTTTTGTCACTCGAGCTTGAAGATCTCCGAAGCGATACAGCAGCTGAGTGTTTCATGTGTGCGGAAATTTCAAGAGTTGGTGAAGATAATCAGGGTTAATATCCAGGCGGAGAGAGACGGCGGTGAATTTTATGTTACTGCTAGTACATAAAACAAAATTCCCAGCACTCTGCCCTGCTAGCCAGCAACGGGGTCCTAATTAAAACTTGCTTCTAACATTTTGCTAGATAGAAAGGTCTCATTTGCATATATTTGCAAATATATGTTAAAGCCATGCAGCATTATCAAAGTGCTTTTACAAGTGTTGATCCCACTCTAGTCTGCAAGGGCACTGACAATGGGGCACTTACAGCAATCACTAAATTAATAGCAAGCCACCTATTTTTTTATGACTGCAACTAAATTTCACTCTCCACATCTCTATTATATAGGATGGAGGGGTATTGAAGATTACAGAAGATAGCTTGGAAAGATGATAGCATTGTTTGAGATTTTCAGTTACAAGGATTTCTATCAGGATCAACAGGTGTTTTTCTTTTCTTTGCATTAAAAAGAAAACTAATGCAGCCACCACATCTGAGGACCGGAAAGCTGCAATTTTTTTGTTTTTGGGTTTAGATAGACTTTAAAAGGGAACTTCAGTTTCCCTCTGGGTTATTTTTGATATTAACCTTCTCATACCTTGTCCACTAGATTAGTATACTTACCCCAGAGAATCCAGTATCCTGTGCTGACATCTTCCTTTCTGACATCTCCGGAGATTGGCTCCCTCTTTTGGGTCCTTGCAGCCGGCCTTCTGATGACATGCAGTGTGCATGCTCAATGGTATAAATGGCCCCAAAGCCTTGGGATGCATGAGGTGTAACACAGGAGGCAGCTAGGACTACTTCCTTCTCGCCTAGGTGAGCATTACGGAAATTTTGTCTGCCTACCCCAAATAGGGTTGCCACCTCATCCCTTTAAACCTGAACACATATGAATTACACAGGTTTCGAGGCTAATTTAATGCAGATGAGGCACCAAGCGAGTTTAATTACCACCTTAATCAGCCACAGAACCTGTGTAATTCATATGTGTTCGGGTTTAAATGGATGAGGTGACAACCCTAACCCCAAACCCCCCCCTCAAAAAAAATAAAAATAAATCTGTAATTGTGTAGAAGGGGTTCAGGGCGTTTTATTTAAAAACTGGATATAGGTCTGCTTCAAAGTGTTATGAAACCCTAATAAAAAATTATGCTGCAGGCCTTCGCACTTACCATGTTTGCATGTCTTCCCTATTAATCCTGTGGTTGCTTTCAGTTCCTTCTCTCAAAATGCCCCCTAATCTGGATCCTGTCTTTGGTTGGCTCCATGCCCTTTCATGGTCCCATGGAGTCACCTTTGTGTGTGCACTAGTTGTTGGCAATACAGAAAGCACCATGACTGCAAGCCATTTGCCTGCTCCCCCTTACTCCTTCTTCCAAGTGAGTGATTGACACCAGTTCCCACACTGTCACTAGAGCACTGTATGTGAAGTCATCTGTGTGCGCGTTCCCCTACCCAGAAGTTCAGGAAAATGGCGACCTGTGACCTGGAGCCAGCAGCGAATAGCAAACCATGTACAGTATCTCACAAAAGTGAGTACACCCCTCACGTTTTGTAAATATTTTTTATACCTTTTCATGCGACAACACTGAAGAAATGACACTTTGCTACAATGTAAAGTAGTGAGTGCACAGCTTGTATAACATTGGACATTTGCTGTCAAAATAACTCACCCCTAAGTGAAAATGTCCAAATTGGGCCCAAAGTGTTAATATTTTGGTTTTTTTTTGTTTACAAACGATTTTATTGGAAGGTTGCATACAAAAAAACAAGATATACATGCCAGAATGACTGTTGAAGGGTAGTCTAAGGTACATGGTGATTCACATAACACACATGACATCAATACTGTACAGACAGTTAAGAGCATCATATAAGACAACAAGTAGATTACAAGTAAGATTGATCCCAATGATCCCATTTTTTATTAAAGATATGGATAGAGTCTTTTAGAGTGTGGTAAATTTTTTCCGTAAGTTTAATAGTGGACATTCTCTGTACTATTTGTTGCCAAGGGAGTGTGGAAGAGCTCCAGTTGAATGCTATCATTCACTGAGTAGCATTGAATAATGTATGTGCTAGTTTATTCTGGGACCTAGAAAGATCTGAAATCTTGTTGAACAAGAGGCAGATCTGTGGTGTCAGGATAATGTGTTTACCTGCAATTTTATCTATAATTCCATTGATAGCTTCCCAAATTGGTCTTAACTGCTTCCCGACCGCGTGCCGTCTTTTCACGGCGGCAGTCGGGGAGCCCTGCGCGAATCGCCGTAAATAAGCGGCGATTCGCATTTGGCCACCAGGGGGCGCGCGCGCCGGCGGCGCGCACGCGCGCCCCCGCCGCACTCCTGGGGAGTGTGCCCGCGGCTCGGGCGGACCCGATGTCCGCCGGCGAGCCGCGATGAGTGGCTACAGGGAAAAGAACGGGGAACCGCCGATGTAAACACGGCGGTTCCCCCCCTGTCAGTGGGGCATGAGAGATCTACTGATCCCTGTCACTGGGATCAGTTAGATCTCTCATGCCCATGTTAGCCCAACCCCCCCACAGTAAGAACACACCCAGGGAACACTATTAACCCCTAGATCGCCCCCTGCAGGTTAACCCCTTCACTGCCAATGACATTTATATAGTAATCAGTGGACATTTAAATTTCTGATCGCTGAATAAATGTCATTGGTCCCAAAAAAAGTGTCAAAATGGTCCGACATGTCCCCCCCAATATCGCAGTACCGCTAAAAATCGCAGATCGCCGCCATTACTAGTAAAAAAAATAAAATAAATAAAAACCCCAGAAATGAATTCTCACCATCCGTAAACGCGGCCACTTTTGCGCAAACCAATCAATAAACGCCGATTGCAATTTTTTTTATCGCAAATATGAGGAACAATATAATTCGGCCAAAAACGGTGAAAAAAAAATGTTTTTTTATATTTTTTTTTTGGATTTGAATTTTAGCAAAAAGTAAGAAATTTGGGTTTTTTTGCAAAATGGTCGCTCTTCTTTTGTTTATAGCGGCGATAAGAAATGACGCAGAGGCGATCAAATACCACCAAAAGAAAGCTCTATTTGTGGGGAAAAAAGGACGCAAATTTTGTTTGGGTACAACGTCGCACGACCGCGCAATTGTCAGTCAAAGCGACGCAGCGCCGAATCGCAAAAAGTGCTCTGGTCCTAAAGCTGCAAAACCTTCCGGTTGGTAAGTGGTTAATTGTTTACATTCCCAGAAAATATGGATCAGTGTGCCGTGGTCGGTGCAGCCTCTAAAACAATTAGGGGAGACATACTGGTAGTATGTATGAATTTTATAAGGGGTCATGTACCATCTGGTAAATAGTTTTAGTGGCGTTTCTTTGAAGGCAGCTGAACAGGCACTTTTGTTTACCAAAGTGTTAATATTTTGTGTGGCCACCATTATTTTTCAGCACTGCCTTAACCCTCTTGGGCATGGAGTTCACCAGAGCCCTCTTCCACTCCTCCATGATGACATCATGGAGCTCCTCCACCTACCATTTGAGGATGCCCCACAGATGCTCAATAGGGTTTGGGTCTGGAGACATGCTTGGCCAGTTCATCACCTTTACCCTCAGCTTCTTTAGCAAGTCAGTGTTCATCTTGGAGGTGTGTTTGGGGTCGTTATCATGTTGGAATACTACCCTGTGGCCCCGTCTCTGAAGGGAGGGGATCATGCTCTGCTTCAGTATGTTCCCTCATGGTTCCCTCAATGAGCTCTAGCTCCCCAGTGCTGGCAGCAATCATGCAGCCCCAAACCATGACACTCCCACCACCATGTTTGACTATAGGCAAGACAAACTTGTCTTTGTACTCCTCACCTGGTTGCCGCCACACACGCTTGACACCATCTGAACCAAATAAGTTTATCTTGGTTTCATCAGACCACAGGACATGGTTCCAGTAATCCATGTCCTTAGTCTGCTTGTCTTCAGCAAACTGTTTGCAGGCTTTCTTGTGCATCATCTTTAGAAGAGGCTTCCTTCTGAGACGACAGCCATGCAGACCAAGTTGATGCAGTGTGCAGCGTATGGGCTGCGCACTGACAGGCTGACCCCCCCACCCCTTCAACCTCTGCAGCAATGCTGGCAGCACTCATATGTCTATTTCCCAACCTCTGGTTATGACGCTGATCACATGCACTCAACCTCTTTGGTTGACCATGGCAAGGCCTGTTCTGAGTGGAACAATGAGTGGTGTACGGATAATAGAGGCTTGGTCCTTGAGCTCGGTACCAGTCAGGGGGAGTACAGATCTCTCCGGTACCAGTGCTGACCTCTTGCGGGGCCTAGCTGCCATTCACCGATAGAAATGAATGAGCAGTGTAACAGACAATCCTTGACAGTGCAGTACCGGTCCTCTCTCCTCACCTCATGGTGTCCGCACTCCTCTCCCTCTGCCGTTACTGAATGGAGGCAATCCTCTCCACGGTTCCCGGTGCGCAGACAGGGAGTGGAATCTGAGCGTGATACCGAGACTCCCCAGCACTCTGTACGGGCCGCAGCAATCTTCTGTCTACCGGCCAATAACCACAATACAGCTTCCAGGTCCATCTCATTGCAGATCTTCTCCCTCCCTCCCAGAAGAGACAGGACAGGGATCTCCAAGGAGAGGCAGGGTGCGGAGGAATGACGTAATTTGCGCAATCGCGATGCAGCCGTTCTCTGCATCGATGCAGAACCATTCAAGGCTGCATCGCGATGCATTGATGCGCCGATTATATTCAACCCCCCTAGTTAATAATGTGAATGTGAATAAGATATGGGCACTTAAACACAATATCTTACAATAAAACAGGCGTGTCCAACCTTTTGACCTTCCTGGACCACATTGGAACAAGAGAAATCATCTTGAACCACACATAAATTACACTAAAAATAAGGAGAGCTGATGAGCGGAAAAATCAGACAGATCACAAGTTAATGGTCATTAATATAGATAATGTACCTAATTGAGTAATAAAAAAAACTAAATTTTTTTGTAATATGTTTTATTATAAAAGTAAAAGAAGGCAACATAAAACTATTTGAAACTGTTTCGATAAACTAACACATCTGTTTGGATGGATGTAGTAGCAATTCTCAATGAGTTCTCAAGGTGCTCATCGGATATTTTGGTTCTAAATTTGGTCCTCATGCGCTTCATCCTTTAAAATAGTTGCTCACAAATAAAGGTGCCTCCAAAAACTGATGACATGAATAAGGCGTGATTGTGAAGAGTGGAATATTTTTCTTTGAGAAGATAAAAATAAGACAGAGTCAAATTTTTCTTTGGCCGCATGTGTTCGCTAAATGTAAATGCATTTTTACAAAAAAATCTGCATAAAAATTCAACATTTTTAAGTACGTTTTGGATTTTATTTTGAGCCGCATTCATAGTCGTCTTGGGCAGCATGGGCTGCATGGACACCGCTGAAATAAAACATCACTTGTAATAATACAAATATGTGAAACCACTCCGTTAAAAAGTATTTTGCAGAGCCCCAGAGGTGCAGTAAACTTATGATGACCTATTTAATTAAAAATTCACATTTTAAGAATTCCTTTAACTGAGCACAATAAAAAGACGTGTGCAGGATCACTGTATACAGTAAAAAACAGAAAAAGGAGATGTGAATAAATGGATGTAGAAAACACTGCAATCTCTGATATGCTGGATAAGTAGTCAGTGTATGATTGGACTTCCATAAATTGTCCATTAATGGGCAGCATTTGGTGATGGTAATATAGGAAATTGCATACCAATAAGGCAAAGATCTGTAGTCAACTGTATTTAATGTCAGCATACAAAGAAGTGCTGGACGCTGCACTGTAACTCCGTTGATGAAGTGAGCCTGCAGGCTAATATAATAGAAGTTCCTTATCAAACCACCATTGAATTTTTCAACACATATGACAGCAGAGCCTGTACTTTGTAGTACAGCCGTGCTATCCAGTATAAAGGCAAAAAAAACAAAGTTTGCATCTTTATGTGCCGTAACTGCATAATTATTTATTTGCTTTATTTACATTCAACTGACATATTTTCACGTACCTGGTGGAGGAGTCTGTTGTGCAGGGAACAACCTCTCTTACTATCCTGACTCACGGACCCCTGGAAGTGGGAACAGGGAGCCCGGGAGTACAGGGTGGCACGAGGGCTTAGCAGAGTGGCTGATGCTGATGCAGGAGTCTTGCTGCAGCTGGGTTGAAGGTTAGCGTAGCCACTGGTGGTCTCCGACGGAGGGTCGGGAGCCCGTGCAGTAGATGGAGGGATGATAAGAGGCAGGCCGGGTTGTCAAGAGGTGGACGGTGCAGGACCAAGGGGGCAGGCAAAGAGTAGTCGGGGTCCCAAGCCGGGTTGTCAGGAGGCGGGCAGTGGGGTACAGAGCAGCAGGCAGAAAGTAGTCGGGGTCACAAGCAGGGGTCACTCAGGAACACGGATACGCTGTAGACAGACAGCACTTGCTACAGGAAGCAGGAAGTTTAAATAGAGCGGCTCATCCAGGAAATAGAGGAAACCACAATCAAATGCAATTAACCCTCAGCACAGTCTTTTTCTAACATTGCCCCCCCCCCCCCAAGGGGCAGCCTCCAGATGCCCAAACGGGCTAGTTTAGCAGGGTTGTTCTCCTTGAAGGATTGGATGAGTTCATCCGCATTAATGTTATCTGCAGGCTCCCAGGAGTTTTCTTCTGGGTCGTAGCCCTTCCACTTCACTAAGTATTGAATACGGCCTCCTCTCTTCCTACAGTTTAAGATGGATTCCACTTCAAATTCCTCTTCACCGTCTACTAATACTGGTTTTGGAGGGCCTGTCCTCCGTTCTGGAAAAGGGTTAGGGACCGCGGGTTTGAGCAAAGTCACATGAAACATGGGGTGTACCCGCAGCGGATTGGGTAGCTCCAGTTCATAGGAGACCCTATTGATTCTTCTCCTGATGGGAAAAGGGCCAATGAACCTAGGACCCAGCTTTCTTGATGGGCAAGCCATTTTGAGGTT
>BLSH010357725.1:451036-475842 GCA_018402905.1 Glandirana rugosa
TCTTTTCCTAACATTGCCCCCCCCCCCCAAGGGGCAGCCTCCAGATGCCCAAACGGGCTAGTTTAGCAGGGTTGTTCTCCTTGAAGGATTGGATGAGTTCATCCGCATTAATGTTATCTGCAGGCTCCCAGGAGTTTTCTTCTGGGTCGTAGCCCTTCCACTTCACTAAGTATTGAATACGGCCTCCTCTCTTCCTACAGTTTAAGATGGATTCCACTTCAAATTCCTCTTCACCGTCTACTAATACTGGTTTTGGAGGGCCTGTCCTCCGTTCTGGAAAAGGGTTAGGGACCGCGGGTTTGAGCAAAGTCACATGAAACATGGGGTGTACCCGCAGCGGATTGGGTAGCTCCAGTTCATAGGAGACCCTATTGATTCTTCTCCTGATGGGAAAAGGGCCAATGAACCTAGGACCCAGCTTTCTTGATGGGCAAGCCATTTTGAGGTTTGCAGTTGACAACCAGACCTGCTCCCCGGGTTGGAGATTTAATTCTCCTCGTCTCTTTCGGTCAAAGACTCTCTTATTGTACTCCTGGGTCTTTTGCATGGTTTCTTGAAGCAGCCGGTTGTTAGTGTCCCAGAATCTTATTGTCGCATCTACGGCAGGTACCGGAACCTCCGGAAGAGGGCAAGACAGAAAGGACGGGTGGAAGCCATAGTTTGCAAAAAATGGAGATTGCTTAGTGGCAGAGTGGATAGAGTTGTTGTAAGCAAACTCTGCAAGAGGCAACAATGGGACCCAATCATCCTGTGAGAAAGAGGAAAAACACCAGAGATATTGTTCTAAGGTCTGATTGGTCCTTTCGGTTTGCCCATTCGACTGTGGATGATATGCCGAAGAGAAGGATAGTTCAACCTTGAGTGACTTACATAATGTCTTCCAAAATCCTGAGGTAAACTGCACACCCCGGTCTGAGACAGTGTTCGCTGGGACCCCATGTAGTCTTACAATTTTTTTTATGAATACCTCTGCAGTTTCGGGGGCCCGAGGGTGTGCCCTTCATGGGTATAAAGTGAGCCATCTTGGTCAAACGGTAGATCACTACAAAGGTAGTGGAGTACCCTTGAGAAGGGGGTAATTCTACAATAAAGTCCATGGCTATCATCTTCCATGGTCTCTCCGGAACAGGAAGCGGGTTCAGAAGACCCCAGGCCCTGGCTTTGCTGCTCTTGTTTTGTATACAAGTCGTGCATGACCCCACATAAACTCTACAGTCTCTTTCGAACTGGGGCCACCAGAAAGTACGCTGCAAGAGATCAATTGTTTTAAGAGCCCCAAAGTGCCCTGCCAGTTTATGGTCATTGCATTGTTCGAGTACCGCTGTGCGTAGTTCCTCGGGCACAAAGATTTTGTCGTCATGCCAGAGTAGCCCCTCCTTGGCCTGTAGTGTGGTGTCCAAAAGGTCGGTGTATCCCGTTGAAGCCCGCTTGATTCGTGCCATGAGATCTTCCTGCATTAGTAGGAAGTTTCCAGAGGGTAGTATTGTGTCAGAAGGTATAGGGCAGGGGTGTCAAACTCAATCTCATCGTGGGCCGCATCAGCATTATTTTTGCCCTCAAAGGGACAGTTGCATCTGTAAAACTAGATGTCCAGAGCACCCCCCCCCCCTTACATCAGATGTCAAGAGCCCGCACCTTCAGAAGTCAAGAGCCCCCTATGTTCTCTTACATCACAGTATAACCCCCTTACATTGTGCTGCTGGTGGCAAGCAGAAAATGTGGGGTCTGAAGGAGGACCAAAGGAGGGCTGGAGCTCTCCTGCAGCTGCAGGAGAGGTATAAGGGCCACATGAAATGTTCTGGAGGGCCGGATTCGGCCCACGGGCCTTGTGTTTGACATATGTGGTATAGGGTCTCCAGGTTTGCAGAACATGCGGGAAAGCGCATCGGGTTTCGTATTCTTTGACCCTGGCCTATACGTAATATGCAGGGAGAACCTCGAAAAAGAAGAGTGCCCATCTGGCCTGCCGTGGCTTCAGCCTCTTAGCTGCTCATAAGTATTCGAGGTTCTTGTGGTCGGTATAGACCAAGATCGGATGTGTAGCCCCTTCCAGGAGGTAGCGCTATTCCTCAAGTGCTGACTTGATGGCCAGAAGCTCTCTGTCCCCCACATCATAGTTTCTTTCAGGTATGGTTAGCTTGCGGGAGAAGAAAGCAACAGGGTGGAGTAGGGCCTTGGTGCCTTGTCTTTGAGAAAGCACTGCTCCCACTGCCGTTTCTGAGGCGTCCACTTGAAGGACATAGGGGAGAGCTGGGTCGGGATGTTTAAGGACCGGTGCAGATGTAAACACCTTCTTGAGGGTCTCAAAAGCTGCCTGTGCCTCGGGGGACCAGCAAAACCGGTTATTCTGTTTGGTCAACTGTGTAATAGGTGACACGATAGCCGAAAACCCCTTAAAGCGGTAGTAAACCCGCTGACAGAATTAAAAATAAAAAAAAATCCTGCAAGAAAATCGCATAATATGTTAGTATGCATCGCATACTAACATATTATGAAATACTTACCTTAGAACGAGGCCCCCGATGCCCGAGTCGGTCAGCGCTAAGGACGCTGACATCTTTGTCCTCTTCTGTCTTCCGGGTACGCGGCTCCGGCGCTGTGAGTGGCCGGAGCCGCGTGACGTCACTCCCGCGCATGCGCGCGGGAGCTCTTCGCACCGGCAGCCAGCTCTGAGATGCCGGCCGTCTCGGCCGGATCGTCAGAGCGCATGCGCCGCTAATGTCAGCGGCTGCATGCAGGGCGAATATCTCCTGAACCATGCAGGTTTAGGAGATATTCTTTTTACCTACAGGTAAGCCTTATTATAGGCTTACCTGTATGTAAAAATTGATTTTAGGGTTTACTACCGCTTTAATAAATTTCCTATAGAAATTAGCGAATCCGATGAAACGCTGGATTCCCTCCTTGTCGGTCGGCTCCGGCCACTCCAGGATTGCTGAAACCTTCTTGGGGTCCATCTTAATGCCAGAAACTGAGATGACCAATCCCAGGAACTGAATGCTCCTGCGTTCGAACTCACATTTTTCAGGCTTGGCATAAAGCCCGTGCTGACGGAGTCGGGTCAAAACACACTTGACGTGTTGACGGTGCTCCTCCAAAGTTTAGGAGAAAATCAGGATGTCATCCAAATACACGATAACGAATAGGTCTAGGTAGTCTTTGAAAATATCATTAACTAAGTGCTGGAACGTGGCGGGCACATTACAAAGCCCAAATGGCATCACCAAGTATTCAAAATGGCCGAACCGGGTACGGAAGGCGGTCTTCCATTCGTCGCCCTCCCGGATTCGGACCAAATTATAAGCTCCATGGAGCTTGGTGAAGATAGTGGCCGTGCCTAACCTCTGAAACAATTCAGGTACCAGCAGAAGCGGATAACGATTCTTTAGCGTGATGTTGTTTAATTCCCGATAATCGATACAGGGCCGTAAGGAATGGTCCTTCTTTTCCACAAAGAAGATACCCGCTCCTGCGGGCGACGTGGATGGCCAGATGAACCCCTTTTTTAGGTTGTCATCGAGGTAGATTTTGAGAGCTTTTAGCTCTAGTTCTGTCAAAGGGAAGATTCTTCCGAAGGGGATCTCTGCCCCAGGGAGGAGCTCGATAGGGCAGTCATAGCGCCTATGATGAGGAAGTAGCTCAGCCCCCTTTTTGTTAAAGATGTCCAGAAAGGCATGGTACTCCGGGGGGACCAACTGGCAGGGATCAGGTTCAGGATCAGAGTCCAAACATAGTAAGGTAGGAGTCGTGTCAGGCGCCTCTGGCCGACAGTGTTGGAGGCAGTAGGGGGATCGGAATTGCATTCTTCCTGTAACCCAGTCAATGCTGGGATTGTGTGCCCATAGCCATGGCAGGCCCAGAATAACAGGAAACAGTGGTGATGCAATTGCATCCAGTCAGAGCAGTTATTGGTGGCCATTGGGCATAGTGGCTAACAGTGGAACAGTTTCCTGGGTGACCAGACCAGATTTCAAAGCTGTTCCGTCAGCCAAGTATACCATCAAACCGCGGGCCTTGGTTTGTAACGGAATCTGGTGTTGAGCGGCAAATAGCAAGTCAATAAAGAAACTACATGCTCCAGAGTCCACGATAGAGGAAACTGTAATGTTCCCTCCAGGAAGTTGTAGCAAGAGAGTCACAGCGATGTGGAATGGGTTGCTGGGTGGGGCTGGTGCTACAGCTGTAGCGATGGTGAGGCATCTGCGTTGCTTGGCCGGGCAGGACCTCACATAATGTCCGGCTCCGCCACAGTATAGACAAAGGTTGCTATGCTGCCGGTGTTGTCGCTCTTCAGGGGTGAGCGTAGGGCGAGGTGGCACTCGGCCGGACCGGACCTCCCCGATACGTTCCCTTAAACGCCGGTCTATTTGAATGGTCAAGTCTATAAGACCGTCCAGGGAGCGGGGAACACCAATTTGTGCTAGTTCGTCCTTCAGGGACTCGGAGAGCCCAACACGAAACTGGTGCCGGAGGGCGGCCTCGTCCCAGCCAGTGTCGGAACTCCAGCGCCTGAACTTGGAGACATAATTCTCTGCGGGTTCATGTCCCTGTTGCAAAGCATGCAGTGCGGCTTCTGCGGTGGCCGTCTGGTGAGGGTCTGCATAGAGCAGGGACATGTCCCGGAAAAAAGGAGGTGAGGTCATTCAAAGATGTCGCCTTCCGTTCCAGGAGGCGATGAGCCCAGGATTGTGGTTCTCCCCGCAACAGGGATATCACGAGACCCACCTTAGTGGCTTCACGAGCGAATGTGCGTGGCTGAAGGGTGGAATATAATTCACACGCACTCCGGAAAGCCCAAAACTTGCTGCGATCCCCCGAGAACCTCTCAGGTGTGGGGACCTGGGGCTCCGGAAACATCTCAGCTGTGACTGTGGCCACGGTAGGAGATGAGAGTTCCTGTACACGTTCCTCCAAACTTTGGTAACCCTCTTGCAAGGTCTGGATGGCCTGTGTGAGGCTGATCAGATGTTGGCAGAGTTGGTCCGTCGGAGAGGGTCCCTGCATAGACTCAGGCATGGCTGTCCTGTACTGTCACGTACCTGGGGGAGGAGTCTGTTGTGCAGGGAACAACCTCTCTTACTATCCTGACTCACGGACCCCTGGAAGTGGGAGCAGGGAGCCCGGGAGTACAGGGTGGCACGAGGGCTTAGCAGAGTGGCTGATGCAGGAGTCTTGCTGCAGCTGGGTTGAAGGTTAGCGTTAGCCACTGGTGGTCTCTGGCGGAGGGGCCGGGAGCCCGTGCAGTAGATGGAGGGATGATAAGAGGCAGGCCGGGTCATCAAGAGGCGGAAGGTGCAGGACCAAGGGGGCAGGCAAAGAGTAGTCGGGGTCACAAGCCGGGTTGTCAGGAGGCGGGCAGCGAGGTACAGAGCAGCAGGCAGAGAGTAGTCGGGGTCACAAGCAGGGGTTGGTGCAGGCAGAAGGTGATGAGAAGTAACAAGTCGGGTCACAGGAAACAGGAAGTCAGATCAAACAGGTCACTCACGAACACGGATACGCTGTACACAGGACAGCACTTGCTACAGGAAGCAGGAAGTTTAAATAGAGCTGCTCATCCAGGAAATAGAGGAAACCACAACCAAATGCAATTAACCCTCAGCACAGTCTTTTTCTAACACATATGTATGCCTTCTAGATTACAAAGAACAAAATGCATCCAATCTGTTGGCCCCCATGTCAGTATAGGTATGGAGTAAATTCTTTTCACACACGATCACATGCCTGATGAAGGGTTCCTGTGAGGTTCTAAAACACTGGGAGAGATTTGCTAAAACTGGAACATCAGAATCTGGTGCGGCTGTGCATGATAGCCAATCAGCTTCTAGCTTCAGTTTGTTCAGTTAAGCGTTGACAAAAAAAAAATCTAGAAGCTGATTGGTTTCTGTGCAGGGCTGCACCAGATTTCGCACTGTCCAGGTTTAGTATCAACCCATTGTCTTTCTATGTGGTCATGCAATAAAATAGAAGTGCCTTGCACTTTGAAACAAGTTTGCCAATGTGCTGACAACATACAGTATCTTATCTACAGAGGGTATAGAAAAGAATCACCCCCTTTAAAATAATCACATTTTGTTGCTTTGCAACCTGAAATGAAGAGACAGATTTTGTTTTATCCAGCTGTATTTACTCAGCCCAACTTATAACATCCAAGTGAAAGATAGAACATGAACATGTTAGAAATTATTTATAAAAACAGAGTCACTGAGTTGGGAAAAGGATCCCCCCCCCCCCCCCCATGTCAGTATTTTGTTGAACCACACTGTGCTTTAATTACAGTCTTTAGTCTGTTGGGGTATGCTTCTACTAACTTTGCACATCTAGGCTTTGTAATATTTGCCCACTCTTCTTTGCAGAACTGTTTCAGGTCAATTTGATGGTGAGCGTTTGTGGATTGCAATCTTCAAGTCATTCCACAGATTTTCAATGGGGTTTAAGTCTGAGCTCTGACTAGGCCATGCTAGGCCATTCACCTTTTTCTCTTTCAACCACTGTGTGGTCATTTTTGCTGTGTGCTTTGGGTCATTGTCATGTTGGAAGGTAAACCTTCTTCCCATTGACAACTTTCTGGCAGAGAGGCATCAGATTTTCCTCAAGAATTTGATGGTATTTTGCCCCATCCATTTTTCCTTCTATCCTGACAAGTGCTCCAGTCCCTGCTGCAGAGAAACACCCCCATAACAGGATATTACCACCTCCATGCTTTACTGTAGGGATGGTGTTATTTGGATGGTGAGTTGTTCTGCCAGAAATATTGTTTGGTGTTGAGGCCAAATAATGAAATTATCCTCTCATCTGAGCATAACACCCTTTTCCATGTGGCCCTAAGAATCTTCAAGGTGCATTTTGGCAAAGCTCATTCGTGACTGCATGTGGCCTTTCTTGAGGAGTGGCTTTTTTCTTGCAACCTTCCCACACAAGCCACATTTGTAGAGAATTTGTGATATTGTTGTCACATGCACACAATGACCACTATTTGTTATAAATTCCTGCAACTGCTTCAGAGTTGCTGTAGGCCTCTTGGTAACCTCTCTAACTAGTTTCCTCCTGGCTCTTTCATCCAGTTTGGAGCAACGTCCTGATCCAGGGAGGGTCTGTGTTGTACCAAATACCTTCCCCTTCTTAACCATAGACTTCACTGTGCCTCTAGGTATTCAAAAAACCTTTGACTTTTTTTGCATCCATCTCCTGACTTGATCCCGGAGATCTTTTGACAGTGCCTTGCCACCCATAGCTGATTGTTTGCTTCATTTGCACTACCAGAAACTGAAATGCTCCAGGAAAGCTCTTTTTTATGCTTTGCTAGCCAAAATGACCACAGCTAATCACAGTTGAAAGTCAAATGGCTTTGTGTGCCATCGAGAAAGTAATGACATGAAAGGAACCACAACACAATACAGGAGACCAAGATTCCAAGATTCTTCAGGAAGCACTTAGCCTTGTTTAAACATATGGCATTCTCTACTGCCTCTATGAAAAGTAGGGTTGCACATCATCCCTTTAATCCAGGACACATAGGAATTACACAGGTTCTGAGGCTAATTGAATGCAGATAAGTTACCAAGTGAGTTTAATTACCACCTTAATCAGCCACAGAACCTGTGTAATTAATATGTGTCCTGGATTAAAGGGAAGATGTGGCAACCCTAATGAAAAGCGATCCACCGCATTATAGCAGTTGCTTACAAGTGCTCAGGAGGCCATGCTTGCCACCTCCTAAATTACTTTTTTTTTGGCTATATTTGCTAAAGGGGGATTTTGAATGTAATTACCATGCTGCAAAACAAGAGGCAAGCATTTGGCTGGCTGTTGTGGCACAGTTCAATTGTCTTCAATGGGCAAGCTTGATAGGTGCCTGTCAAACTAGACATGCTGAGTTAAATTTGCCTTTGCCATGAAGCAAAGCATTGTGCACACTTCATGTGTACGCCCCCCCTCTGGCTGCATGTTAGGTTTTAGGTGGGCAAGTAAGACCTTGGCTCAACTGCCTGCTTTTAGTGGCCCTATGCCAATCTGGTGAGTATATGTTACTTTGTTTGCAGGGAGCACTTGTTTTTTTAGTTAGGAGCCTGGGTAACGTATTGCACCCACGATCAGCAGATCATGGGTATAATGTCAGATCCTGCAGATTGTCTGTGTGGCTGCCTGCCTGTACCTTCGATACCAGCAGGCAGTTACACACTGACAGGAAGCTCAATGATCTAGAGCTTTCATCAGCACCCTGGTAGTTCATTGAGAACTACAAGCCGCCAGGCGTGTTACCTAACATGCAGCAACCCTCACAGAAAACATGTGCTTTTATTGTGTGTTTCAAAAACACCTAGCAAATGCACGTCCCGCTTGCATTGCCATTTAGGCTGCGTTCGTATCTGCGCATTTCCGAACACGCAGCAACCTGCACAGAAAACACACTTTTATTGTGCATTTCAAATACGCATATATATGTTGCGCTTACATTGCCAGTTAGGCTGCATTCACATCTGTGTGGCAAGTGTGCATCACGATTGTGTTGCCATCTAGGCTGCGTTCACATGTGCACATTTCCGAATGTATGACAACCCGCACAGAAGATGCATGCTTTGCCTGTGTTTCGAAAAGGCATGGCAATGTGCGGCATGCTTGTGTTGCCATTTAGGTTACATTTGCGTCTGCATGTTTCTGAACGCCTGACAACCCGCACAGAAAACACATACTTTGCCGTATGTATCAGAAATGTACATTGTGCTTGTATTGCCATTTATAGCGACCCAAGCACAGTGAGCATTTGCAGTGCATTTCCGAAATGCGCGGCAAAGCATGCATTTTTGCATTCGGAAATGTGCAGATGTGAATACAGTCTAATTGTAAATGACACCCCAATCATGGTTAGCAGACATGTGTTTTGCCGCGTGACAAAACGCGCACTGAAAATTCATGTGACACTCCACAACGGAAAACGTTCTTGGCTACTCTGGGGCGTTTGTCCTGCATAGGGCGGCCTATTCAAGTGAAAGGGCTGCCCTATATGCTATGCATGTTTATGCTTGAAAAATATGCAAAACAATTTGAGTAGGAACAAGCGTTTCTGCTACTCTCAGATGTAACATACTAGGGAGGAAGTGTTTTAGGCAGCAAGGATGACCAGGGAGGAGAAGTGAGAGTTAAAAAAAAAAAAAAACACTCAAAGTCGCATAGGAATGTTTCTTATCTATAAATTTGCATTTGAAGTCAGTTCAAAATCGTAAGCATATTGCACTGCATAGTCGCACTGGAAATGGCATGACAATGGGGTCTCAGCAGTGTGAACCGAGGCTAAGATATGATTTCATATTCCTAGACTGGAGATGGCCTGCGTGGACTAGGCCTTAAGCCTCGTACACACGGGACGGCGATCGTATACAACAGGCCGTATGAACGACCGTTGTATGCGAAATCAATCATTCGTACGCGCGATTAGAACAGCCGACATACGACGGTCGTACAACTGGAGTTATATGAGCAAACTAGAAAACTTGGTCGTACCAACAAGCGCTCATACAACCGTTGTATCGTGTGTACAGTCAGTATGCTGGATACAACAGCCAACATACGATTTGAGACGATCGTAAGTACGATCATCGTCCCGTGTGTACGAGGCTTTAGAGAGCTGCTATCAGGTGGATATTTTTGCACACCTTGCCAGGGGTATCTGGATTGGCCCAGTTTGTTTATAAAGCTGTACAAGTCCTCTTTAGTAAAGGTACAAGTCCTCTTTCCAGTCATGTGTTACACTGATTTAGGCTTTAGGTTTCATGCTTCGTTAGTAATTAAGTGAGCAGTGAGAAGTGTCTCAGCAAAAACGTATATACTTTGACCGTTCAAGCTGCCTGGAGTGGCCTTTGGATGCAGGACTTCATCATTATATGAAGACAGTGCTGGAGCTGCTCTTTGGTGAGTACAGAGATACACAAATGCAGGCTTATTTTTATGTAACAGGAAACTGCTGATCACTTTTAGGGCTCATTTACATTTGCGGCAAGGACTGCCACTCTTTATAAGAATGATCCAAGCTCGGATCACTTGTGAAAGGCGTTGACAGGCAATGAGGAAGTAATATATATTTTGCCTCCTCACCACCCGCTTTAAAGTGGTTGTAAATCCCAATAATGAAATTTGAGCTAAGCACATACAGTATCTCACAAAAGTGAGTACACCCCTCACATTTTTGTAAATATTTTATTATATCTTTTCATGTGACAACACTGAAGAAATTACACTTTGCTACAATGTAAAGTAGTGAGTGTACAGCTTGTATAACAGTGTAAATTTGCTGTCCCCTCAAAAGTCAAACAAAACTGAGTACACCCCTAAGTGAAAATGGCCAAATTGGGCCCAAAGTGTCAATATTTTGTGTGGCTACCATTATTTTCCAGCACTGCCTTAAAGAGGTTGTCTACCCATAAAACAAAATAAAATAATAAAAAAAAACCCTGTAAGGGAAAGGCATAATGAGCTTGTATGCACCGCATACTAGCTCATTATGAAATGCTTACTTCAGAACGAAGCTCCGACGGGTCCGCTCGGTCCCCGCAGAGGGAGCCGACATGTTCCCTCGGGATCCTTTACGGGTATGCAGCTCCGGCGCTGTGAGTGGCCGGAGCCGCAAGACATCACTCCCACACATGCGCGCTGGAGCCCGTCTTTCCGGCAAGGCCCAACGCTATACCCCGGGCCTTTGCTGGGACCTCACAGCGCATGTGCCGGAACCTCACGGCGCATGCGCCGTACGTCAGCGGTTGCATTTAGGGTGAATATCTCCTAAACCATGCAGGTTTAGAAGATATAAATTTTACCTGCAGGTAAGCCTTATTATAGGCTTACCTGTAGGTAAAAGTGAAAAAAATGGGTAGACAACCGCTTTAACCCTCTTGGGCATGGAGTTCACCAGAGCATGGGCATGGAGTTCACCAGAGCTTCACAGGTTGCCACTCTTCCATGACAACATCATGGAGCTGGTGGATGTTAGAGACCTTGCGCTCCTCCACCTTCCATTTGAGGATGCCCCACAGATGCTCAATAGGGTTTAGGTCTGGAGATATGCTTGGCCAGTCCATCACCTTTACCCTCAGCCTCTTTAGCAAAGCAGTGGTCTTCTTGGAGATGTGTTTGGGGTCATTATCATGTTGGAATACTGCCCTGCGACCCAATCTCCGAAGGGAGGGGATCATGCTCTGCTTCTGTATGTCACAGTACATGTTGGCATTCATGGTTCCCTCAATGAACTGTAGCTCCCCAGTGCCGGCAGCACTCATGCAGCCCCATACCATGACACTCCCACCACCATGCTTGACTGTAGGCAAGACAGACTTGTCTTTGTACTCCTCACCTGGTTGCCGCCACACACGCTTGACACCATCTGAACCAAATAAGTTTATCTTGGTCTCATCAGACCACAGGACATGGTTTCAGTAATCCATGTCCTTAGTCTGCTTGTCTTCAGCAAACTGTTTGCAGGCTTTCTTGCACATGATTCATTAGAAGAGGCTTCCTTCTGGGATGAAAGCCATGCCGACCAATTGGAAACAGTGTGCGGCATATGGTCTGACCACTGACGGGCTAACCCCCACCCCTTCAACCTCTGCAGCAATGCTGGCAGCACCCATATGTCTATTTCCCAACCTCTGGATATGACGCTGAGCATGTGCACTCAAATTCTTTGGTCAGCCATGGCGAGGCTTGTTCTGAGTGGAACCTGTCCTGTTAAACCGCTGTATGGTCTTGGTCTTGGGCACCATGCAACATCTCTTTTTTTCAGATCCTCAAAGAGTTCTTTGGCACGAGGTGCCATGTTGAACTTCCAGTACCAGTGTGTGCGAGTGAGAGCGATAACACCACATTTAACACACCTGCTCCCCATTCACACCTGAGACCTTGTAACACTAACGAGTCACATGACATTGGGGAGGGAAAATGGCTAATTGGGCCCAATTTGGCCATTTTCACTTAGGGGTGTAATCACTTTTGTTGCCTGCGGTTTCGACATTAATGGCTGTGTGTTGAGTTATTTTTAGTAAACAGCTAATTTACACTGTTATACATGCTGTACACCAGTGTTCATTTTATCGACTAATACCGACTAAAACATTTTAGTCAACTAACTTAATACCATTTAATTCGACTAAAATACAACTAAAACTAAGGCTACTGAGATGACTAAAATACGACTAAAACTAAAATGGCATTTTAGTCAAAAGACTTAAGCTTCATACACACGGGTGCACCGGTTGGTCAACCGAACATCCAACTTTGGACCAAGTTGGATGTTGGCTGTTGTGTCTCGCGTACTGACATGCACTAAGCAATCGTGCAACCAAGCCTAACGTGGTGACGTGTTAAGAGCGTATAACGAGGAATTTCAGGTGAAAGTGATTTGTGAATTAGGAACGTAGGTTTCCCAGAACGGACACTTCTGGGCGTTTCTGACTTCTGAGCATGCCTGTTTTTGCACATACAACTTTGTTGGACCAACTTCTCTGTACACACGGTACAACAGTCCTACAACCGCTTGTTGTACAACCAAAGTTTTCTAGTCTGTTGTACGACGGCTGTTGTAATTGCGTACTAACGGTCGGATGATTGTACAACAAGCTGGTTGTACGACCATTGTTGTACAACCATTGTACCATGTGTATGGGCCTTAAGACTAAAACTAAATTGAAATTTGCTGCCAAAATTAACACTGCTGTACACTCACTACTTTACATTGTAGCAAAGTGTCATTTCTTCAGTGTAGTCACATGAAAAGATAGAATAAAATATTTACAAAAATGTGAGGGGTGTACTCACTCTTGTGAGATACTATATATCTGTAGTGTTTACTTATCTCTCTCCAAAAGCCTAAGTGCCGTGTTTTTCTGCTGCTCCGTTCCTCTGTTATCAGCATGATAACTTCTGACAAGCTCTCCGACATAGGAAATAAAAGCAGCCACAAATTTGTGACAGGGAGGTAACTTAGAGGCATAAGCAGAGAGCTTGTCTATTCACAGCCCAGTTCTGCCTTTCATCCAATCGGCTCACATACAGAGTAAGCCCAGACTCCCCTCCCACTGCTGAAACAGGAAGAAAGATTTGTAACAGGATGTGCACTTTCTATAGAATGTAGAAAGCAGAAGACAGCAGATATACATGTAAAACGTATATAGGGAGATTGGTGTCATCTGTGTGTATCATCTGAGGCTGTTCAGTTCACTGGGCATAGGAGACGGTTTACATCCACTTTAACCACCTAAATTCTGTATTCCTGTGCTGCAATGGCACTTGGTTGAGGGTGGTTGCAGCTCATCCCCTTTCAATTGAACACAACGGGGGGTACAATTCCTACTACAGCATGTATACACTCCTGGCCCCATGCCTTTGCAGCTTAAGGGGAAGTGGCTGGCTGCATTAAATATGGCTTTGTTGCATGTTTTTACTACCCCCCCCCCAAACAAAAGTGCAAACAGGGGCCTAGTCTAGGTTCACTCTAGTACTCTTGCATAATCAGGCATTTTTCACTCCGTTTCTGTGTGTTTTTACTTGCATTTTCATGCTTCTTGCATTTTTTTTTGGGTATTAAAGCGGAGTTCCACCCAAAAGTGGAACTTCCGCTCATTTGCTTCCTCCCTCCCTCCAGTGCCACATTTGGCACCTTTCAGGGGGGAGGGGGAAACGGGTACCTGTTTTTGACCAATATCTGTCCCCACTTCCGGGAGACGGCGCCACGGCAGTCCCTCTGAAGTTCGGTCCCCCTCCTTTATCCTTCGCCGCTGGGCCACTTAGTACAGCGCGCATTGCGCATTCGCAGTAGGAAGCTGTCTGTGAACCAAAAAGCTTCACTGCCGGTACCCCTTAGTGAAGATGGCGATGGCAGCACCCGACAGCCGATCCGAAGATTGGCTGGGGTGCCGACATTGCGGGCTCCCTGGACAAGTAAGTGTATATATATTAAAATTCAGCAGCTACAGTATTTGTAGCTGCTGACTTTTAATTATTTTTTCCCAGGCGGAACACCGCTTTAAAGAGCCTGGCTGCTTGGCACAAAAAAACACATGTCCATGCATTTTTAATTTCTTCCACTGAAGTCTATGGGGCTAGAAATGCACTATGCTGCATCAAGAGAAGCACTTGCGCCTTTTGAAAAGTGGCACTGCGTAATGTTGCGTTGATATGAAGGGGCACCATAGAGAATAATGTGATTTCCAGTTTGAAGGCAGACCCAGGAGAAATCACACTAGTGTGAACGGGTCCTAATGTTGTTATATATTGTTGATCTTCCTGGGGGTTGCTGTAATAGGAGTTTATATGAGGCTGAATTGCAGAAAACATCCTCCCCAGAACGCATCTTGTGTGTTCCCCATGGGCTGTGCTACAGCATGATCTGTCATCCGCTGTGTCCACTGGACACAGCAGATAACAGATCAGTGTACCGGGCTGCTGACAGTACCTTGTGATCACTGTGACCAATCACAGTAGATCACATGGAAATTGTACACAATAGATGTATTCCATTCATAGCCATTCATTGTATATTATTGTGTTACTCTCTGTGATTGGTCACAGGGATCACATGGTGCAGACAGGACCAATCACAGTCCATCTATACCATGTGATTAGCGGTAACAACAATACACACTGATATGAATGTATTCATAACACTGCTTATAGCTGTGATTATCAGTTCAGATCAGGTAGTTCTGCACTCCTGTGACCTGTTTTTTCAGGATCCAGCCTGAAGCCTGGACCGCCAGCCGGCTCAGCCTCTCATGGCTCGTTTACACTTGCTTGAAAACATAGTTTTCTGACATGCTTTGTTAACCACTTCCGGACCGCCCGCTGCTATTATAAGTTGAATACCGTTGCTATGGTAGCAGATAGCTACTGTAACCCTGGCATTTTTCTGAACGGCGGGCGGTCCTCTTTCAGATAAAAGTGGTCTTTGCGGCGGATTCATTGCAAGATCACTTTTACCGAGGGTGGGAGAGGCCCCCCCGCACCGCTCCAGTCACCTCCACTGCTACCGACGATCCGCCACATCTCCTCTCACAGAGGATGTCTAGGTATGTAATCAGGGCACTGCAGTCAGAACCCATAAGTACCACCAATCAGTGCCCATTAGTGATGCCAGTCAGTGCCGCCAATCAGTGCCCATTAGTAATGCCAGTCAGTGCCGCCAATCAGTGCTGCCCATCACAGCTGCCCAACAATATCGCCCATCAATGCCCATTAGTGCCAGTGAAAAATGGCCTGGGCCGGAAGGGGGTGAAAGTGCCCAGTATTGAGGTGGTTAAAGCGATCCGTCCCAATGAACTCGTGCACAGAAGCAAACGCATATGTAAGTCCCGTCCGCATATGAAAACTGTGTTAAAACCACACATGTGAAGTATCGCCACCACCATTAACCACTTCAGATCCGCGCTATTGCCGAAGTACGGCTCCAGCGCGGATCTGAAATGCCCGGAGGACGTCCATGGACGTCCTCCACTGCGCACGCTCCAGGCGCGCCCCCTGGCGGCGGCGCGCGCGCCGCACGCTGCGCGAGCGTGCCCGTGGGTCGGGCGGACTCGATGTCCGCCCGAGACCCGCCGATCTCTTTTAGGAGCCTCAGAACGGGGAACCGCCGTTGTAAACACGGCGGTTCCCCGTTCTGTGACAGGGGACATAGCAGATCTACTGATCCCTGTCACTGGGAGCCCTGCCCCCCCCACAGTTAGAACACACCCAGGGAACATATTTAACCCCTTCACTGCCCCCTGCAGGTTAACCCCTTCACTGCCAATGACATTTATACAGTAATCAGTGGACATTTAAATTTCTGATCGCTGAATAAATGTCATTGTTCCCAAAAATGTGTAAAAAATGTCCGACATGTCCGCCCCAATATTGCAGTCCCGATAAAAATCGCAGATCGCCGCCATTACTAGTAAAAAAAAAATAATAAAAACACCATAAATCAATTCTCAGTTTGTAGACGCGATAACTTTTGCGCAAACCAATCAATATACGCCGATTGCGATTTTTTTTTTTTTTTTACCAAAAATATGTAGAAGAATATATATCGGCCTAAACTGATGAATATTTTTTTTAATGGATTTGTACTTTAGCAAAAAGTAAAAAATATTGTTCTTTTTTGCAAAATTGTCGCTCATTTTTTGTTTATAGCGGCGATCAGAAATGACGCAGAGGTGATCAAATACCACCAAAAGAAAGCTCTATTTGTGGGAAAAAAAGGACGCAAATTTTATTTGGGTACAACGTTGCACAACCGCGCAATTGTCATTCAAAATGCGACAGCGCTGAAAGCCAAAAATTGGTCTGGGCAGGAGGGGGGTTTAAGTGCCCAGTAACGAAGTGGTTAAAGCGAGAACAATAATTCTACTGCTAGATCTCCTCTGTAACTCAAAACTGGTAACCTGCAGGAATTTTTAAACGTCGCCGATTGAGATTTTTAAGTGCCAAAGATAGTCGCCATTCCACAAACGGGTGCAATTTTGAAGCATGACGTGCTGGGTATCAAATCTACTCCGCGTAACATTACCTTTCACAATATGGAAAAAATTGGGCTAACTTTACTGTTACTGTCTTATTTTTTAACTCCAAAAAGTGAATTTTTTCCCCAAAAAAACCCGCTTTTAAGACTGCTGCGCAAATACGGTGTGACATAAAGTGTTGCAACGACCGCCATTTTATTCTCTACGGTGTTAGAAAAAAATATATTTATAATGTTTGGGGGTTCTAAGTAATTTTATAGCAAGAAAAACTGATTTTAACTTGTAAACACCGACTTTCCAAGAGGCTCCGTTTTTAGGTGGTTAAAGCTCTCTGAACTCCAGTCAAAGCTCCTGTCACTAAATAAAATAGTTAGCTTACAGTCCTGTTTGCACCCTGCATTTGCTTTGCTTTGCTTAAAAAATTATATGCCATGCTACTTTAGTGGTGCTTTAAAGTGTCTTCAAAGCATCCATAGAAGTCTATGGCAAGGCTCGCTTATGGCACCTGCAGCTTTTGAGAGGCTTTTATTCAGCTTTAGCTTCACTTTGGTTTGGAGGTATGAGATATCCACACACACACACACACACACACACACACACACACACGGCATCTGCCAAGCTTCATTAAAGCTTTAAAAAAGAACCACGAAGCATTGAGGAAGCATCATTAAAGCACCACAGAAGCTTCAAAAAAGCACCACAAAGCATCACCAAAGCACCATTAAAGCATAACAGAAGCATCAAAAAAGCATGTTGAAGTGATAGGCGCTTTAATGTGTGTTGAAGTCGAAGCAAGTGTAAATGAGCCCTTGGAAAGCTACTGAGAGCCTGAGCCAGCTACTCCCGCTTTCTGCACAGCCCAGTGCTCCAATGAGCACTGGAAGGGCAGAGCAATGAGACGGTGACTAACAGTCACTGGCTCTCTGCAGGCTGCCAGTGGTGTTTGATCCTTCAGTTCTCGGTTTTAGGCCAGGTATTGACAGTTCAAATCGTGGCCGGTTCAGCAGGGACCATCTGAGATTCAAACTATATATGGGCAGGCTGAATGTACCCAAGTTGATTGATCAATCAACTTGGGTACAACCAGCCAGCCAGATTTTACATGCGGTTGTTGCAAGCGACTGTTCTAGCCGCTAGCAATTATTACTATGTTGGGGTGGCTTCCCCCGCTGGTAGAACACAGTGGCTTGGTGGAAGGGATTTCATGATTGCAGGAAAGAAATTCGCTCTGTCTGTGGCTGGCCTTGGATTGGGCGCGGCACAGATGCAGCCGGGATCGGCGCTGCAGCCATCTAGGTGAATATGATTTTTTTTAAAAAGTCATACTTGTCTTTTAACTTCAGGGGGTGTCTACATAATTTTGGCCTTTACAGTATGTTCTTACTACCTTTATACAGACTTGCAGTTTGGTAATAGCCAGTTTATGGCAAAACTGCAAGTCTGGCTATGCCGGGATTATGGGGGAAACACAGAAAGACCATACATACCCATACATAGATGTAAATAACATCTATTGTTAATGAAATGTAGGCGCCTAGAGAAGAAGTTTAGGACTATTTCAAGGGGTGCATAGCTGTCAGCTATTTACAGTATTTAGTGGAGGTGACATGTAAAATAATGTGTTCATCTACTGTTACCTCTTTCCAATCTATAGCAGTAGTGTCTAGCTATCGGCTTTCATTGAGTGCACCCTGCTAGTCCTCTATATCCAACTCAAGTGCCATAATCTTAGTCTCTAGTAATGTTTCACTTTTCACATTCTTAGAGAGCTCACAGCTTCAGAATTTCTTATTAACCTTAGTAAGTGTAGAGTACAAAAAAGAAATTGCGTCTAACACAGCGGACAAGAAATCCGATGGCTGAATACACAGGCGGATGAGTCATCATCATATGCCAAGATAGCAGTCTAGGTGTATAATCATTTAAAGGTTAACATGAAAAGAAAGGGTCTGTAGTAGAAATGAAAGGCAGGATGTGCTCTATGCCCTAACATAAAGTCAGTGGCCACTTCATAGATACCTGATCTAGTATCAGGAAGGACCATTTATGTCTATAAATCGAGGTCAACTTAGAAAATACATCAACTTCAGTGTGGCTGCTGACATGTACAGAGAGCGCTACATTATCTTAACCACTTCAATGCAGGACACTTTCACCCCCTTCCTGTCCAGGCCATTTTTTAGCTTTCAGTGCTGTCGCACATTGAATGACAATTGCACGGTCATGCTACACTGTACCCAAATGAGTTTTTAATATTTTTTTTCACACAAATAGAGCTTTCTTTTGGTGGTATTTAACCACTTCCCGACCGCCGTATGCAAAATGACGGCCGGGAAGTGGCTTAGCTATCCTGACTGGACGTCATATGACCGGGGGGGCGCGCATCACGGCGATCGGTGCTGTGGGAGGTCAGTCTGACCCCCCCGCAATACCGATCTCGGTAAAGCGATACGATCCGAAGCACTTTACCATGTGACCAGCCGTGACCAATCACGGCTGGTCACAGTGTAACACAGGAAAGCCGTTTATCTGCAGACCTGAGGAGCGGAGAGCCGATCGGCTGCATCCCTGACAGGGAGGGTTTGTGCTGATGATTTATCAGCACAGCCCTCCCTCGGATCGCCACCCTAGACCACCAGGGAGCCTGCCCAGGGACCACCAGGGACCACCAGGGATGTGCCCACCCAGGACCACCAGGGAGCCAACCAGGGACCACCAGGGAGCCGATCTGGACCACCAGGGAGACCCCCCTAGACCACCAGGTAAGTGACATAGTGCCCAGTGTGGATGGCACTAAGTGCCACCTTCAGATGCCACCCTAGACCACCAGAGAATGAGCCCCTATCAGTGTATATGCCCACCAGTGCCCCTATCAGTGCCCACCAGTGCCCCTATCAATGCATACCAGTGCCACATATCAGTGCCCACCATTGCCACCTACCAGTGCCCACCTATCAGTGCCCATCAGTGCCACCTATCAGTGCCCAGTGCTGTCTATGAGTGCCAATCAGTGCTGTCTATGAGTGCCCATCAGTGCCGCTTAGCAGTGTCCGTCAGTGCTGCATATCAGTGCCCATCAGTGCTGTATATCAGTGCCACCTCTCAGTACCCGTCAGTGCTCCTTATCAGTGCCGCCTAACAGTGCTCATCATCGCTGCATATAAGTGCCTCATCATCAGTGCCGCCTCATCAGTGCCAATCAGTACTGCCACATCAGTGCCCGTCAGTTTAGCCTCATCAGTGCCCACCAGTGATGGAGAAATTGTACTTATTTACAAAGTTTTGTGACAAAAATAGAGAATTTTTTTTTTTCAAAATTTTCGGTCTTTTTTTTTATTTGTAGCGCAAAAAATAAAAACCGTAGGGGTGATCAAATACCACCAAAAGAAAGCTCTATTTGTGGGAACAAAATGATAAAAAATCTGTTTGGGTACAGTGTCGCACGACCGCGCAATTGTCATTCAAAGCGCAACAGCACTGAAAACTGAAAATTGGTCTGGTAGTAAAGTGTTCTAAGTGCATAGTATTGAAGTGGTTAATCACCGCTGTTTTTTTTTACAAAAAATGTCATTGCGATCCATTTGATGTTCTATAAGCGCTTCTTTTATTTGGACGTGAGTTTTATTCCTGTTTTAATAAATTACCCAATGAGATGGTCTTACGCTATGTGGAGCTTCTCTTTCTTCTTTTGTGATACACTGCACCATTGGAGTGTTATGAAAGACGTCCTCTAATAGATCTGAGAAGGTCCTGTGGCTGGATGAAATATCTGTTTGGTGTGCTACACCCTCTGCAAGCGTTGACTCAGCAGGCGTATGTCTGTCTGTGTCCATTACAGCCGGTAAGGAGCCATCCTGCGCGGTGGAGGTCACATTCTGTGTGATTTTGGAGTGTTCTTTCTGGGTTCAGGTGTTACACCCTCTGGCTTATGTGACTCAGCGGGCGTATGTCCGTCTGTGTCCAGTACATCTGGTAAGCCCCTGTATGAACTGGTGAAGGGATCTGTGAACACAAGCTGCATTCCCTGCTATATTTGCCCTGCTTTTCTCATCTACAGACTATTTATGAACTTTTTTTCATTTACCAATATATCTCCACTCACTATATTTACAATATATCTTTGACTTGTATTTGATATATGCACTTTAACTTGTATTCAAGTTTTCGCTATATACCCAATTGCACTTTTGCATGTTGTATAGGTTTGCACTTGGGCATACTTTGGACTGTATGCACTTTGTTAAAACATTAATTGAAGGTATAGTTATATATGCTTTGGTTATAGTTCACACTATAGGGACTTCAATATATGTACTTCTTTTATTAGTCAACTTGGTGGTTTATTTTATTTTTCAATTTTTGCTGAAATTCTAGCACTGCCCTGCTACTTACAGGGTTTGGGTAGTTTACCAAAAGACAACTGGGCAGGGCTGACACCTCTCAGTTCACAAAAATGCTGTGTGTTGTCAGCTAAACAGATTAAATGCATTTTTGGCAGATTAGCAGGTCCTTAACCTCCCTGGCGGTATGATTATGTCAGATTTTTGCATCTCAAAGTGGTACATTTTTTCGCATTGAAATTTGGCGTGTTATATTGTAGGCCTGTAATTCTTAGGAATAACTCACTTAAGACAAGAGTCTAGTAGACATCCCTGGTATGATAAAGTTTGTAATAACAAAATCATAAATTGTAATATATATGAAAAAATATATATATAATATAACTATAAATAATCAAAAATAATAATATAATAATAATAAAATGTATTCAATAATGTAATCTAGTCCAAAACACTGAAATTTGCTCATTTGCAGAATTGTCGCTGTCGTCACTTTCAGTGTCTGATGATAAATTTCCCCACAAATCAGTATCACTCAATTCTGCAAATGATTATTATTTACTATCGCTGTTTTCTAGCTGATCAAAAACCACTTTTGACATAAAGGGACACTTTTTTCTGCCATGGACATTCTCAAGTTTCCAAGCAGAAAGAATGGCACATATAATATAAAAGTGCATGCGAGGCACTGACCAAAGCACTAGGGACAAAGGGGATGTGAAATGATTTGATACAGTAATGTAATCTTACAGATTACAGTGTACTGTATGTTTACTGTGTGTTTCATTTTTTGAATTTCCCGCCCGGCTCCACCCCCATGCGACGCAACGCTCGCAGGGAACGGAGCCCGGCATCACACAGGCATCGGGCAGAGGACACAGCCCGCAGACACAGCGGGGGACAACGCTGGATGCAGGGGACAAGGTAAGTAACCCATCCTTGGATCCAGCGATGCAATCCCGAGTGTGGCTCGGGGTTACCACTATTTGCAGTGAAAACACCCCGAGCCACACTCGGGAATACCGTCAAGCAGGTTAAAGAGATACAACACGGAAACATGTGCATGTGTTGCAGTGATGTAATTTTTATGTTTTTTACATTTTACCCTGATATAAACTTTAAAATGATTCTAATGGAAAGATTAAAAAAAACAAAACAAAAACAAACATGTTATATTTGCCTGCTCTGCACAATGGTTTTGCACAGAACAGCCCAGATCCTCTTCTTTTTGTTTTCCCTGCCTGCAGCCCTGGCTCCTCCCCCTTGCCGAGTGCCCCCAATAGCAAACCTTTTGCTATGGGGGCACTCGAGCAATCATGAAGTGGGGTAAATAAGTTAAGCTGCAGTTTATAGATTGCATCCATTCACATCAGTGTCTGTCCCTCAAAGGAACTCATGTGTATATCACATCCATGCCTATAATAAGGTCATTTGGGAACAAGCCAGTCAGCTTACCACTATGTTTTAGAATTTTGAGGTGAAAGCAGAGCACCCTAAAAAAATACAGCTAGAACAGACAGGGCAACGGTGCCAACCACACATCCACTCATGCTTAGAACTGCGCCTGACTTGTGCTGTTCAATGGATGAGCATATTAAACGAAAAACTCTTTTATTAATCAAGTAGAAATAATTTCCTTTTGTGTCTCTGCTAATATCGCAGAGTTACTTTGTTCTGTAGATTCCAGCCAATTAGAAAAGAAAAGTGACAGTGAAGTAGATTTATACTGTAGACTGGAATAGCAGATCTCGCCTTGTAATATCTTTCTTGCCAAACTCCATTACTTCCCAGGCCCCTTTCTTCTTGGTCCTGTTCTGTTCTAGCACCCCTTGTGCTTTTAGGGAATTCAGTGCATGCAGGCGTTTATCTGCATTTCTTCAGCAGAGCCGCTTGCCAGTAAACTTGTGTTGCCGTACATGCTTTTGTTTCATTGACATCTCATTTTGTAATTTCAGTCTTCACTCTGGGTTCATATCTTACTAGCACAGACTCAAAGGTTGACAGCTGCTAAATTCCCACGTAAAGACAGTAACCCAATTTCTGTGGGAAACAATAAAACAAATAGCTCTTTTGGGAGCAGCACAGTAATGGAAGGATTACATTTAATATCCAAACGCTTGTTTCCAACTAGACCTAAGGCTGGTTCACTGCACTTAAGAGTTGCATTAGCACTGACTGCGGTTTGTATTTTTGATGATGGCTTGAATAACATTATATATATATATAGTGGCAGAGTGTTACCCTGCCAGGGTTTAGATGGTAGGGATGGCCCAGAATTCTCAACCTGGCAGGTTGAGGGGCTCCAGAGGCACTGCGCATCTAAGAGGAAACTGGCTTTTCAGTTTCCTTATTTCATAAAAAAGTCAGTTTCGGGATCTGGAGCCCGGGGCTCTATTAGAGATCTGGGTGGGATGAGATCCCCAGTCCTGGGTTCATGTTTTGGGACGTACCAGGACTTTGATTGCACAGCTGGGTTGAGGCATGTTAAGGCAGCCAGACCAAGGCTTCAGTGGCACACATTGGAAGAAGGCTCCGGGAAGGAAGACAGGCAGTCTCCAGGGGTCACAGGCTGCAGGAGGCAGGCCTGGGTGTCCACGTCTGCAAGGAGGCAGGTGTAAACCGCGATCATGCTGTAGTGGATCGTTTCCAAGCCAGGAAGGCTAGGATTTTGTTTTAGCCATGAGGGCTACTGAACCATATAGCCCGGAGAGCTAATGTTTGCTGATGAGCCAGGAAGCTGAGTATATAAGTTATTGTTTGCATGGGGACAACCCCTGTGAGGGAAAACCCTTTGGATCTTTGTTTGAACTGTATTCCTTTAATAAACATGGGCTACCATGCCCTCAAACAGAGTTCCTGGCTGTCGCAAACTCACTGAACATGCACCTACCACTGAGCTAAAGGCTCCCATGTCACAAAAAAATAAAAAAAAATAAATATATATATTTATTATTAATGTGTTACTAAACCCAGCAATATAAAAACAATTCATCCCCCCCCCCCCCCCCCACACACAGTGCTCACAGCTTATTTTCATATCAAAATACTGCTGCTACATACCTTTTTATTTCATCTGTATATTGCAGTCAGGTGATAAACTGCAAGAAGCCAGGGCTTCCACAGTGTTCCTATAGGGAGGAGATTTTACTCTCTGATGATGAAACTTCCTTTGCATCAGTGACTCTTCACCCACAATCCAGCCAGAGCTGATTGGTGCTTTGCCAATGATATGCTCAGTTCACAAATAAACAATCACTGCCTCTAGAAATGCACTGCAGTCTGTGTCCATGTGAAACGGGAAGATCAGAGCATATTTAACCTTTCCACACTGTCTGTATGTAGTATAGTATAGTCTAAAATAGTAGACAGGGCAAGAAGGAAGTATCTGGCCATACAAGATCAAACAGCCTTTTTACGCAATACAGAGGATGAACCCCTTAAGTTACACAGTGAGTATAGCACGCATGCTTTTCTCCATATACAGGCAGATTTTACTGTTGTAGGTTTAGCAACACTTTAATGCCCAACTCTGAAGATTGTTTGTTTTTTTTTTTTTGCTTGTTCCTGGGGCATTTTCCCTTTAGTTTTGTCTTCAGCAAGTGAAATGCATGCTCAATCGGATTCAGGTTAGGTTGACTTGGCCATTGCATAACATTCCACTTCTTTCCCTTAAAAAACTCTTTGGTTGCTTTCCCAGTATGCTTCGGGTCATTGTCCATCTGCACTGTGAAGCGCCGTCCAATGAGTTCTGAAGCATTTGGCTGAATATGAGCAGATAACATTGCCCGAAACACTTCAGAATTCATCCTGCTGCTTTTGTCAGCAGTCACATCATCAATATATACAAGAGAACCAGTTCCATTGGCAGGCATACATGCCCACGCCATGACACTACCACCACCATGCTTCACTGATGAGGTGGTATGCTTTGGATCATGAGCAGTTCCTTTCCTTCTCCATACTCTTCTCTTCCCATCACTCTGGT
>BLSH010357725.1:479112-501454 GCA_018402905.1 Glandirana rugosa
TAGTTGACCCCTCTGCAGGCTATACTACCATGTCCCTCATGGAAATGGGTTTTCCCAATATCCCGTCACACTGCCCTACTGCCAAGCTATTTGAAAAAGTATGGAAGGCTATTAAGATGAGGCTGGGTTTGTCGCACTTTTTAGCCAGAACACCTATATGGGGTAACAGATTTTATATGGAGTTATACAGATTGCCATGCTTTGGTAACTGGATGGAGGCAGGTGCATCATCAGGGGTGAATCCCAGCGTCTGGTGATGTCTATGCATTCCAGACTTCAGGCTGTAATTGACTGCAAAAGATTTGCAACCAAGTATTAAAAAGTGAAAGCTTGATTTATGATTGTTAATCTGTCCCATTACTTTTGGTCCCTTAAAAAGTGGGAATCACATATACAAACTGTTGTAATTCCTACACCATTCACCTGATTTGGATGTAAATACCTTCAAATTAAAGCTGAAAGTCTGCAGTTAAAGCACATCTTCGTTTCATTTCAAATCCATTGTGGTGGTGTATAGAGCCAAAAAGATTAGAATTGTGTCGATGTCCCAATATTTGTGGACCTGACTGTATGTATTTATACATGTTGATCATATCCCCCTTAATCTCCTCTTCTCAAGAGAGAATGAATGCAGTTCCTCTAATCTTTCCTCTTAGCTGAGCTCCTCCATGCCTATCAGTTTGGTTGCCCTTCTCTGCACTTTCTCCAGATCCCTGATATCCTTTTTGAGAACTGGTGCCCAAAATGGAACTGCATGTTCCAGATGATTACTAATGATTTCTATGGGGGCAAAATGATATCTCTATCTCTGGAGTCCATACCTCTCTTAATACAAGAAAGGACTTTGCTCGCTTTGGAAACCGCAGCTTTGCATTGCATGCCATTATTAAGCTTATGATCTACCAAAACCCCCAGATCCTTCTCTACTATGGATTCCCCCAGTTGTACTCCCTCTTGTATGTATGATGCATGCATATTATTAGCCCCCAAGTGCATAACTTCACATTTATGAACATTAAACCTCATTTGCCACACAGTTGCCCAATTAAACAGTGCATTGAGGTCGGCTTATAAGTTGGAGACATCCTGTAGGGACGTTATTCCACTGCATAGCTTGGTGTCATCTGCAATCACTGAAATGGTACTTTTCATCCCAGACCCTATATCATTTATAAAGATGTTAAAAAGTAAGGGTTCCAACACAGAACCTTGGGGTACACCACTGATAACCTTAGACCATTCAGAGTATGAATCATTAACCACTACTCTCTGAATTCAGTCTTTTAGCCAGTTTTTTTATTCATTTACAAACTATAACTCTTTCCAAGCCTGTAGACTTTACCTTACACATTAGCCGTGTGTGGGGAACGATGTCAAATGCTTTTGCAAAATCCAAGTATACCACGTCCACAGCCACCCCTCTGTCCAAGCTTTTACTTACCTCCTCATAGAAAGAAAACAGGTTTGTTTGACAACTTCTGTCTTTCATGAATCCATGCTGTCTGTTGCTTAAAATATTTTTCTCCAACAAGAGCTATGTGGTCTTTTATTAAACTCTCTAAAATCTTCCCGATGCATACACTAGCACATTATGACTTAAACTGCCCAGGGCTCAATTTCTTTTTTTTTTTGGTGCGGTTTACTACCGCTTTAACATGCCATTAGTGTGTACTGTACATCGCTGTTTTATTGTAGTCTGTGGCAATCAGTCATGGGGTTCTAAATCTTGAACCTGCTCTAGGACACCTTGTGTTAATCTGTATATTGCACATATCATATTTTCTTCAGTGCATTGAGCAGGCCTTCATCATGCCCTCTACTCCCCATATTATCAGAATTGCTGGTGCCAAGGCATTGTGCTGTTTTGCATCTTTTGACAGTTGTGGTTGATTTTTTTGCAATCAAAGATTACATTCCTGCACCTTCATGTAGGGTACACAGAGCCTGGAGTCTCTTTCTACATCGTAACAGATGCAACAGTGTTAGTAGCAATGCAAGGAAAATCTGGGTCTCAAATGTTCCACTCTTTGATGTGACATTTAGGGTCTCCTCCCATCCAGGATTCACACAGCCAGTCCAGATTTTGAATCATGTATCCGGGGTTCAGACCGCCTGAAATCCAGACACATTATTCAGACCAGATTGTGGATCCCTAAGTAACCGAGTGCATAGGTATGCACACAGGCCATGTGTGCCTGGGTACACCCTAATCACCAGAGTTGCCAGCCGTCAGGAGGGCTGACTGCAGTTGTCTCACAGACGGGAGAGGAGAGAGGGCTTGTTCCTCTTTCTACTGCCCCAACCCCTCTGTGTCTGCCCACCCAGACTCCAATCCCCAGTGTGCTGTGCCACAGAAAAGGGGAAATTTGAAGCTGGCAGATACATCATAAATAAAAGGTGCCAATGTCTGAGTCTCCAGCCTCTGGTTGTGAGTTTGGCCTCTACTTTCTGTGACTCAAGTCTCCCCCTGCCCTCCCTTCTCTCTCCTGCTTCCGAGCGTGTGAGTACACTAAGGAAAGGGGGACTCGGATGTAAGGGGTTTTCTGTGGACTCTGCTGTAACCCTGATTTAAGGGGGAATGCTGGTGAGCAGGAACCCCCTTACATCAGAGTTTCCCTTTACCAGAGTCCATAGTGTTACCCCTAGGTGGCAACCCTAGTGGTATTGCATACTTTTTTTTTGTGAAAATCTATTCTAATTTTTAGGGACTCCACATTGGAACCAAATGGAACTCCAGCCAAAACATTTTTTTTGTTTTGGATATTGAGGGCTTAGAGTCTATTCCATTTTTTTATTGCATTTGTGTCCCTTTTGGGAAGGTTTTTTGTTTTTTAACAGAAAGTATAAAGTAACAGAAAGTGTTGGGAAGGTTTTTGTTGTAAGCTCCTGTCTAGTCACTAGGGCAGAAAGTGAGGGGTGATTTCCTCAGCAGGAATACATAAAAGCACTTTTTTTTCTTTTTTTTACACTGGGAGCTATAATTTAGAACTGTGTCAGGATGATTGTGTCTCTATGGCTGAGGTTCCTTTGTGGTTACAGGGACCGGCATTAAGGTGGAATCTTCACAATGGGGGCTCAGGGGTAAACACTTTATAGAGGCCCCTTTTCTGCTCTGTTTCAAAAAAAGCTTTGTTTGCTGTTCCTCTTTAAATGGCTGATACCTTAATTTATTTTGTGATACAGTGCCTTGAAGTATTCATACCCCTTTAAAATGTCCACATTTTGTCATCTTACAACCAAAAACATAAATTTATTTTATTGGGATTTTATGTGATAGACCAACACAAAGTGGCACATAATTGTGAAATGGAAGAAAAATGATAAATGTTTTTCAACATTTTTTACAAATAAATATTAGAAAAGTGTGGTGTGCATTTGTATTCACCCCTGAGTCAATACTTTGTAGCATCTCCTTTCACTGCAATTACAGCTGCAAGTCTTTTTGGGGATGTCTCTACCAGATTTACATATCTAGAGAGGACATTTCTGCCCATTCTTCTTTACAAAATAGCTGAAGATCTGTCAGATTGGATGGAGAGCGTCTGTGAACAGCAATTTTCAAGTCTTGCCACAGATTCTCAATTGGATTTAGGTCTGGACTGACTGGACCATTCTAACACATGAATATGCTTTGACCTAAACCATTCCATTGTATCTCTGGTTGTATGTTTAGAGTCGTTGTCCTACTGGAAGGTAAATCTCCACCCCAGTTTTAAGCCTTTTGCAGACTCTAACAGGTTTTCTTCTAAGATTGCCCGGTATTTGGCTCCATCCATCTTCCCATTAATGCTGACCAGCTTCCCTTTCCCTGCTGATGAAAAGCATCCCCACAACATGATGCTGCCACAACCATGTTTCAAGATGGGGATGGTGTGTTCAGGTTGATGTGCAGTGTGTAATTTTCTGCCACACATGAAGAAATGGCCAGTTGTGTGCTGTTAGATAAATTTGATTCTGCCAATAATATCCCTATAGATGCATGTGTATACAAAGATGTGAACCCCAATGGGACTTTTATGCAGAATGGGAAAAAGTATACACTACATTATAAAAATCTACAAAGCTTTATTGATATACAAAGATAAAAAAATTACCAAAAGGTCATATGGAACTCAACCATTAAACCAAGTAACATGTTGGAGTACAATATACATATATTGACCCTACTACTGTTGTTGCTGGAGCACCGTATCGGCCTTGGAAATGTCTGGCCCGATCTGAAGAGGTGTTCACAGAATATAACCAACATGTCTCAAAACTATAATAATTCCTTCATCAGGGGAAGAGTAGGGAACAAGGATATTGTAACATCACATGACTGTGCCTACTACACTGGGGTGTGTCCTACTATCACCCCCCCCCTAGGTGGGATTCTAAAAGGGGAGAAGGGGGGGGGATGTGACCACGCTGCGGCAACAGTACCAACGAGGACTATTGAATAAACTTGTGCAATCCAGATGGTGATCAAAATTAGTGTATGGTCTGTAGCAATTTCAGTGTTTAATGGAGGGGTCTGCAACATATAGCATTTTGCTTTTATGCCAAACAGGTCAATTTTGGTCTCATCTGACCAGAGCACCTTCTTCCACATTTTTGCTGTGTCCCCCACATGGCTTCTCACAAACTGCAAACGGGACTTCTTATGGCTTTCTTTCAACAATGGCTTTCTTTTTGCCACTCTTCCATAAAGACCAGATTTGTAGAGTGCACAACTAATAGTTGTCCTGTGGACAGAATATCCCAGCTGTGGATCTCTGCAGCTCCTCCAGAGTTACCATGGGCCTCTTGGCTGCTTCTCTGATTAATGCTCTCCTTGTCCGGCCTTTCAGTTTAGGTGGACGGCCATGCCTTGGTAGGTTTGCAGTTATGCCATACTCTTTTTTCCATTTTTGGATGATGAATTGAACAGTGCACTGTGAGATGTTCAAAGCTTGGGATTTTTTTTTTATAACATAACCCTACTTTAAACTTTTCCACAACTTTATCCCTGACATGTCTGGTGTGTTCTTTGGCCTTCATGATGCTGTTTGTTCACTAAAGCTTGTCACCCAAAAAGGAGCAAAACCATGCAGTTTAGATGCCATTAAAAATAAATGCCGGATGTGAACGGGGCCTAAAACCTGTATTGAGGCCTAAAAGGTTTTAATGACATGTGCTTGATCATTCTAAGTAAACTATAGCTTTTAAATAAGAGCCACGCCACAAACCATAGTTGTAACATCACAGAGTCTATCTGGCTCTATTTAAATTGAGAATATTATCCCATTATTGAGTAATCGCAGGCACATTCTGCTTTCATTGTATTTTTTTCCCCCTTTGTACTGGGATTACACATTGTTAAAGTAATCATATTGACAGAGTACGAGATACAAGTCTAGAAAAAGGAAGCAATTTGCTGTCCTGTAGACATTGGTTACAGTAAATGGAAGTCACATTTAAATTAACGTAATTTCATAGCATCAATGTCACATTTATTACATTATACCTAGAATAATGGATAAAAGTGACATTCATCCTAAGCGTATGTACATAAGTCCATGATCCTTCTGATCTTAGGCCTCTTCAACTAATGTCTTGGCTGTAATTGGAAATCAAGATTGTTTTCTGCGTTCACAGAATTTTGAATATTAAAATGAACACTTAAATACTATAGATCAGGGTTTCTCAACCAGGGTTCCGTGGAACCCTAGGGTTCCTCCAGAGGTTGCTCGGGGTTCCTTGAGCAATTGTCAATTTCTTCCTCTCAGGTAAATTCCCACTGATACCATTGATATTTTTAGCTATCTGTAAGGGGTAATTCTTCTCAATGACCACAAGTGTAAGGAGCATTCTTCCCCTTGACCATCACACAAAGGTATCATGAGTTGTAGATTTAACATTTTTAGCAGGGGTTCCCCGACACCGGAGAATTATTTCAAGGGTTCCTCGGTGTTGAAAAGGTTGAGAAAGGCTGCTATAGATATTAGTCCTACAAAGTGTACTGCACTTTATAACTAAAGGAAATAAATAATAAAATAATTCCTAAAGTTTTCATCATTTTGGAGAATACGTGTAACCAATTCAATGCTTCCTTGCAACCAATTCAATTTGTGATATATCACTTTCCATCCTTGTAAGAGATTTACTGATCTGTGTCCGCTTCTGGCATGAGAAGGAATCATAAATGTGTCATTAAAGCGAAGCACCACGCAATAGAAGAAGCCACGCTTATTCCCGCTGCCACATTTGGCACTTTTGGGGGGGAGCAGGTACCTGGTTTTCCCACTTCCTGCTGACTGTTCCACGGCAAAGTCATCTGGAAATTCGGCCCCCCTCCCCCACCCGCCGGGCCATTAAAAAACTGCAGCACTCATGCACAGTAGGGAACCGGCTTCATTGCCAGTTTCCCTTACTGCAGATGGCGGCTGCAGCACCCGAGAGCTGAAGACACAGCTAAATACGTGGACAGGTAAGTGTCCGAATATAAAAGGTCCAGCAGCTACAGTATTTGTATCTATTGAATTTTATTTTTTTCTGAAGTGGTCTGGAACTCCGCTTTGAGGAGCTGCTCATAACACCTCAAATTCTGACACCATCTGAGTGAGGCACTAGGAAACCAATTTGGCGAAGAAGGGGTGCTGTGAAACTGAAGGAATAAAGGGCATTTATGTCAGTAATGTGATTGTTCTTGATCGAAGAGGCAGCTGCCATCAGAGGAGTCTTCCAGAGCTTTTCAAACCTTGAGGAAGGCAGAGCATGAGATACTGTGTGATGGCAGCTTTGATAAATAATGACTGTTGCCTTGGAAGAAATGGACATAAGGTCCATTTCTTTGATAGAATAAACAGCTCCACCACAAGTCTACCAGCGGGTGTGATGACGTCACAAAGCAAGATCCATCCAATAGGCTTTGTCTTTACACAGGCACATCAAGGAAGAGAGGCTCTCACTTTGGCCCATTCACAAAATTGGATGTTCTGATTATCACAAGATTTATTTCACTTTTTATTGGGATTTTCATTACTATTTGTTTGCAGTGTGCACATCGATTTTCTATAAAGACTTGATATATAGTATGTTATTTTCTTCACTCAATTTAATGTTCTATGTTTAGTTGGGCAGCTATTAAGAATCGTTAGAGCAGGACCCTCTTATCTTCTAGATTGTAAGCTCTAACGAGCAGGACCCTCTTATTCCTCCTGTATTGATTTGTATTGTAATTGTACTGTCTGCCCTAATATTGTAAAGCGCTGCACAAACTGTCAGCGCTATATAAATCCTGTATAATAATAATAATTTAAAGGGATAGTGCACCCATTGTTTTGTTCAAAATATTAATTTAATCTGGCCATTGGAATGAATTAACAAATGAATGAAAGTGCTTAGCATTTAGGCATGTTTAGCTGTATTTTTTTCCCCCAAAGCTCCTTTCCTGAGGAGTGTTTTTTTTTTTTCAGCCTCTAAACACTCCTCTAATAATATGCCTATAAACGTGTATATGTGCATGACCACAAAGGCTAGCACAGAGGCGCATTTACAGGCTGGAAAAAACAAAGCCCTTGCAAGTATATCATTAAAGCAGAGTTCCACCCAAAAGTGAAACTTCCGCTTTTTTTTTAAAATATCTTTTTATTGAATTTCAAAACAAACGTAAGACATACATTTAGCAAAACCACATGTCGTCACTGGTCCTCCCCCCCCCCCCCAAAAAAAAAACGTCTGCTTTAAGTGTAGGCATGTCTAAGTGTAAACATTGGCATGTCATTTTTTTGGGGGGTGGCAGGGTCCCAGCTCCCACTTCCTCTTCTGGCACAGCGGAGCCGGAAGGAAGTTCACCTCCCCCCTCCCTCCTGGCAATCTTCTCAGACACGTCACAGGTCCCAGAAGATTGCCCGGCCATTCACAGCGCGGATCGCAGCTCGTCTGCCTGTGAAGCCACAGCCGGATGCCCACACTTGCTATGCCGGTGCCGCTGAGGGGAGGGGGAGAGGAGCGATGCATCAGGTGGCGGCATCGCTGGACCATGGGACAGGTGAGTAGCCATTTATTAAAGCGGCTGTTTACCCAAAAAAAACCCTGTAAGGCAAAGGCATAATGAGCTAGTATGCACCGCATACCAGCTCATTATGAAATACTCACCTTAGAATGAAGCTCCTGCAGGGCTGCCTGGTCCCTGCAGAGGGAGCGGACATTTTCGCTGTGTGGATTCTTCCGGGTTCGCAGCTCCGGCGCTGTGAGTGGCCGGAGCCACGAGAAGTCCCTCCTGTGCATGCGCGGGAGCCCATCTTTCCGGCGGACTTTCTGACAGGGTCCGGCGCTATGCGCTGGGCCTTCGCCGGGCCATCACTGCGCATGCGCCGTGACATCAGCGGCTGCATTGCAAGTGGAATATCTCCTAAACTGTACTGTAAACTTACTACAGGCTTACCTCAGGGTAAAAATCACTTTTGGGGGTAGGCAACCGCTTGGGAGTAGACAACACACTTTTTGTAGCTGCTGACTTTTAAATGGGTGGAACTCCACTTTAAGTAACTGCTCATAAGACCTCAAATTCTGATACTGTCTGAGAGAGGCTGGGAAACTGGTTTGGTGAAGAAGTGGTGCTGTGAAACTGAAGTAATAAAGGGCAGTTATGCCAGTGATGTGATTGTTCTTGATTGAAGGGGCAGCTGCCATCAGAGGAGTCTTCCAGGACTTTTCAAACCTTGAGGAAAGCATAGCACGTTGCTCTGATGAGAGATACTGTGTGACGGCAGCTTGATAAGTAATAACTGGTGCCTTGCAAGAACTGGATGCAAGGTCCATTTCTTTGATAGAACAGGATTTCAGTTGCGTAGATAGAACTGCACAGGCTAAGATTTATTTTTGTTTTGTGCTCATTTTCTATTAACAAGTTAATTAATATTGGAAGTGTTGCTTGTATCTGATACTGAATGCACGGTAAAGTTGGTTGTGGTCAGCTGGAAACAAACCCAGTGCATGTACTCTTGATATCCCAACTTGAGGCCGTCTACTCCAGGCTTTTTTGTAGACCTCTCAGAGCTGTTAATTGAGCATTGGCATATCTCCTACTTGAATCAGCAATGTCCCGGGTTTATGTGTGTGTGAGTTGGGAACCTCAACTCTTAATCCTGGTACACACTAAACATTAGTACAGCGATCTCCGCTAAACTGTTGCGTTCTGACGGGGATGGCCCCACTGGCTGAGAGCGCTGATCAGGACCTGGTCTGCTGCTGGTTTTACAGCATTCTCGTCCGACAAAAGATGGCCAAAAGACCTTTTTTGGACATGAGCCTTCGACAGAAGCTGTCAGAATGGCCGGCTTCTGTCGGACCGGCTACCATACACACGGGCAGAATGTTGGCTGTTTTTTATTGAATCGGTTGATGTCTTCCGACATTCGGCCTGTGTGTATGAGGCTAAAGTGTGTTAAACTATCCTTGTATCATGGCTATTTTTATTCTTTCCAATCTGCTTTTCAGCCCTCAGACAGTTTAAATATTTAAACGAATGAGACCCCAGACTTTTCCCGTTAAAACTGGCATTATTTCCCTATGTAACTCTGCAGCTAAATACACCCAAAATGATTTGTGAACCCTTGTAAGTTGCATTTATCATGCTTGTGTTAAAGTGCTGTCATCTTTTTCTGGAATGAAGTAGATGTAGCTCTTAGTATACTTAATACAGTTCCTTTCTATTAAAGCGGTAGTAAACCCATGCATTTAACAGGTTAAATTTCAGTCAGCCGGAAATGTAACACTCCCATTGGTTGTGCTCTAAACCAAACTGTCAAACCATCCAATGGCTGGTGTCATAGCTGATCACATGTGCAGCATCATGGCAATTGTAAATTAAACAGAGACCAAGATGGCAGCTTCCTTGGCTGAAAATGATCAGAGGGTTTACTACCACTTTAAGTTCAGTTTTTGCCTACTTTTTGGTGTAACATGCTGTCTCTAGGCAATTTTCCTGTACTTGCCCAGCATACCAGTGACATTAGTGAACCTTCTCCTTTCTCCATGTACATCTTATATGTCATTACATCAGGTTCTTCCAAATTATCACCACAAATGTATTTGTTATATATCCAATTTATGCAAGATCTGGTATTGCTGAGGGGATATATAGTGCCTTGAAAAAGTATTCATACTCCTTGAAATTTTCCACATTTTGTCATGTTGCAACCAAAAGCGTAAATGTATTTGATTTGGATTTTATGTGATAGACCTACACAAAGTGGCACATAATTGTGAAGTGGAAGGAAAACGATAAATGGTTTTCAACATTTTTTACAAATATCTGAAAAGTGTGGCGTGCATTTGTATTCAGTCCCCCCCAGTCAATACTTAGCAGAACCACCTTTTGCTGCATTTACAGCTGCAAGTATTTTTGGGTATGTCTCTACCAGCTTTGAGAGTGACATTTTTGCCCATTCTCCTTTGCAAAATAGCTCTAGCTCAGTTGGATTTAGGTCTGGACTTTGACTTAGCCATTCTAACACATGAATATGCTTTGCTCTGAACCATTCAAATGTAGCTCTGGCTGTATGTTTAGGGTCATTGTCCTGCTGGAAGGTGAACCTCTGCCTCAGTCTCAAGTCTTTTACAGACTGCAGCAGATTTTCTTCTAAGATTGCCCTGTATTTTGCTCCATCCATCTTCTCATCAACTCTGACCAGCTTCCCTGTCCCTGCTGAAGAAAAGCATCCCCACAACATGATGCTGCCACCACCATGTTTCACGGTGGGGGTGGTGTGTTCAGGGTGAAGTGCAATGCTAGTTTTCTGCCACACATAGCGTTTTGCTTTTTGGCCAAAAAGTTCAATTTGAGTCTCATCTGACCAGAGCACCTGCCACGTGTTTGCTGAGTCCCCCACATGGCTTGTCACAAACTGCAAATGGGACTTCTTATGGCTTTCTTCTTTCCAATCTTCCATAAAGGTCAGATTTGTGGAGTGTACGACTAAGGGCACTTTTACACTGGGGCGAGGAGGGGCAGTAGCGGTAAAGCACCGCTAATTAGCAGTGCATTTACCACTATTATAGCGGCGCTATGGCACCGGTGTGCAGTCGGGAGCGGGGCGCTTTCAACCCCCAAAAAGGGGTTAATAAGGGGTTAAAAGCACCGCTGCTCTGCGTTCCCGAAGTGGTTTTCAGCCGCTTCGGGAGGGCCGTCCATTGATTATAATGGAGGAGGTGGTGTAGGAGCGTAGTATACACCGCTCAGCGCACCACCCCAAGATGCGGCTTGCAGCACTTTTCTTCTCTTCCTGCAAGTGCACCGCCCCAGTGTGAAAGCACTCGGGCTTTCACACTGGGAGGAAGGGGGAGGTTCAGGCGCTGTACAGGAGCTATTTTTAGCACCACAGCGCCTGAAAAATGACCCAGTGTGAAAGGGATCTAATAGTTGTCCTGTGGACAGATTCTCCCACCTGAGCTGTGGATCTCTGCACCTCTTGGCTGCTTCTCTGATTAATGCTCTCCTTGCCCGGCCTGTCAGTTTAGGTGGACGGCCATGTCTTGGTAGGTTTGCAGTTGTGCCATACTCTTTCCATTTTCAGATGATGTATTAACAGTGCTCTGTGAGATGTTCAAAGCTTGCAATATTTTTTTAAAACCTAACCCTGCTTTAAACGTCTCCACAACTTTATTCCTGATCTGTCTGATGTGTTCCTTGGCCTTCATGTTGCTGTTTGTTCACTAAGGTTCTCTAACACAGATGGACTCTATTTACTAATTAGGTGACTTCTGAATGCAATTGGTTCCACTAGATTTTAGTTAGGGCTATCAGAGTAAAGGGGGCTGAATACAAATACAAGCCACACTTTTCAGATACTTATTTGTAAAAAATTTTGAAAACCATTTATCATTTTCCTTCCACTTCATAATTATGTGTCACTTTGTGTTGGCTATCACATAAAATCCCAATAAAATACATATACGGTTGTAACATGACACAATGTGGAAAATTTCAAGGGGTATGAATACTTTTTCAAGGCACTGTAAATTGGCCATATAAGAGTATTTTTGGCCATAGAAGAGCAGCTATGTTAGGAAACAGGAAATTCCTTGCTCATGCTCAATAAAGCTATTACCAGCTGCTTAAGCAGATTCCAAGCCCATGTTATCACCTCCTAGGCTGGTCTTAAATAGTCCAGTCTTCATCAAAGTCATAGGTCATTGACTTAGAAGCAGGGTCAGGGTCATCTAGGCATTGGTAAGCTGCAATATAATAAATGTTTGCTTTTGGGTTTAACCACTTGCCGACCACCAACAGCAGGTTGACGGCGACAAAGTGGTGCGATATGGCAAATCGCCGTCATCCCGCGCGCTCACTGTGTTCGGGGAGGGCCAGGGAGCGGGTGCGGCTGCCTCGATCACCGCCGGCTACCCGCGATGCCCCCCCCCCGGAGTGAAAGAACGGAGGTCCGTGTAAGTAAACACGGACCTCCGTTCTGTGAAGGGGGAAGGGCTGTGATCACAGCCTTCCTCTACACGGAAGCTGTGATCGCTTCCCTTCCCCAGCTAGGGCAGTCCCCCCACAGTTAGAACACGCCCAGGGAACACAGTTAACCCTTAGAGCGCCCCCTGCAGGTTAACCCCTTCACTGCCAATGGCATTTACACAGTAATCAGTGCATTTTTATAGCACTGATCGCTGTATAACTGCCAATGGTCCCAAAAAAGTGTCAAAATGGTCCGACATGTCCGCCCCAATATCGCAGTACCTCTAAAAATCGCAGATCGCCGCCATTGCTAATAAAAAAAATAAAAATAAATAAAAACCCCAAAAATGAATTCTCATCATCTGTAAACGCGGCCACCTTTGCGCAAACCAATCAATGAACGCTGATTACGATTTTTTTTATCGCAAATATGAGGAAGAATATAAATCGGCCAATATATATATTATATATTTTTTTTGGATTTGTATTTTAGCAAAAAGTAAGAAATTTGTTTTTTTTTTTTTTGCAAAATTGTCGCTCTTCTTTTGTTTATAGCGGCGATCAGAAATGACGCAGCAATGATCAAATACCACCAAAAGAAAGCTCTGTTTGTGGGAAAAAAAGGACGCAAATTTCGTTTGGGTACAACATCGCACGACCGCGCAATTGTCAGTTAAAGCGACCGAATAGCAAAAAGGGCTCTGGTCCTAAAGTGGGAAATCCTTCCGGGGCTGAAGTGGTTAATACCACTTTAACATAACAATACCTACTCACTGTTCTGTTTCTGTGGAGTTGTGACAAGCTTTGTTACCCATGGCTACTTTCTTGATTTGAGCTGCCAACACCTCACCCACTCCTTCTCTCCATTACGAAGGGAGAAGGGGATTTGTAGTTTACAGAAAGTAGCTTGGAGAGCTGATTACCTTGCTATAGATTTCAGTGGTTAGCGCTTCCGCTTAGCAGCACTAGGGTTGTCGGTTTGAATTCCAACCACTGCACTATCTGTGTAAATTGACAGCACTGCAATAAATAATTATTATTGTCTCTGCTCCACTGTTCTGCAACAGCTGGCATTCTGGTCCTGCAACCTACAGTTCTGGAAAGTGGGCATGCACTCCTGCCAGCTGCCATGTCACATTCTGATGGTGTGGCCCATGGTCTTGTACTGATTACAGTGCAAACATGATAATGTCGAGGGGCAATGACAAGACTAGTCAGTTACTGGCATGCAGATTAGTTTCCACAGGTCAGTTGTAGCAACCAGAACCAGTAAGGTGGAAGATCCGAGGACGATGGGGTAATGTGAGTATTACTTTGTGCTATCACATTGCCTAGAAAAAAAAGCAATAGATTTTTTTGGAGGGGCACTACAGGGAGGAGGAAGCAATAAATGTACTTTAAAACCGGTTTTGTCAACTTGATAAAGAATGTCGGAATTGCAGACCCAAACTTTACCAAAGGGCCACACAAAATATACAGTGTATTTTGTGCTACAGAAAATAATCAGAGCATGAACATGCTAAAGTAGATGGCCAGAGACCTTAGGCATGCTACAGGGGTGGTTGGAGACACCAGGGTCGTGCTCACAAAGAACAGTGTTAAGCAAACCTGGATGATTTGTTCTAATCACAGAGGCTATACTATTCTTGCTCATGATGCCATTAAATAGATATCACATTTCGATATAAATATTTTCAGCACGTTTAATTTCTCATCCACTCCTAGGATTAATTACCGCTCTACCACTTCATCCGGTAATCTCCAAAGCGTAGGAGTATACTGAAACCCCGAATTTTGAAAGCACCTGTATTATGACACCGTGAGAGTCATCTGTTCACAGTGAGGAAGATTATGAAATGGGTTTTATACTCATTTACAGTCTCAGCGAGAAGCTGCTGTGATAATCTCTCTTAAAGTAGGCAGGCACGTTTTATCTATATGCAGGACCAAAAATACATAAATAATAGGCAAAATCACTTTAAATACTGAACACTGGTATTCTAATGGCTGCCACTGCCAAAAACAACCCCGGTAACCCCATACATTGTCTTGGTTGAAATTTGCTATGATGCTATGGCAGACACACAAGCTTGTGAAGGTTTTATAATGCTGTGTAATTTCTATGGAGATTTCCAAGAAAAATGAAAATCTCCCTTTTTTTGTGGACTGCTCGTGTGGTCATCAACTCCCATTGCCCTAAAGATCAGGTTCACTGTTTGGAGCTTGTTGCATGTTACACCCGTATTTAGGTCCCATCCACACCTGAGCATTTTGTAGCTTGAAGCCTGTAGCTACAAAACGCTGGAGGGGAAAAAAATCAATGATTCTCTATGGAGATGGTTCACATCTCCACTCAAACGCCTGAAGCCAAACGCCTGAAAATTCCTGAAGCTCAAACAAGTTCTGGAAGTATTTTTTCAGGCAGATTTGGGCGTTTTTCTGCTTTTTACATTGGTGACCTTTTTGACCTGTGCAAAAACGTGGCAAAATTGCGCGACTTTCTGCCTGAAAATGACACGCTCAGGTGTGAATGCAGTCTCAAGGTCACTGGTTCGAATCCCAAACATGACACTACCTGCCTGCAGTTTGCATGTTCTCCCTGTGCCTGCATGGGTTTTCTCCGGGTACTTTGGTTTCCTCCCACACTCCAAAGACAATGCTGGTAGCTTAATTGGTTCCTGTCTAAATTGGCCCTAGTATGTATGAATGTGAGTTAGGGACCCTAGATTGTAAGTTCCTTGAGGGTAGGGACTGATGTTAATATACAATGTATATGTAAAGCGCTGCGTAAATTGACAGCGCTATACAAGTACCTGAAATAAATAGATACAATAATAAAGTGCCAACTGGCCTTTTATGGTAGAGACAGATTTTTGTGACCTGAAATTTTTTTTTTTTTTTTACCAGATTTTTCCATTGTGATACTAGTCTCCCTACAACCCTGTAGCATGCTTATAGTCTCTGACCATCTACTTCTCTAACCATTTTCTACAGCACAACATATACCGTTCATTTTGTGTGGTCCAAAACTGGAACTTCCGCTTTAACCAGTTCCACACTGCCTACCGCATATTTACGGCGGCAGTGTGGACGCCCAGCACGAATCGCCGTAAAAAAGCTGCGATCTGCGGGTGGCTGCTAGGGGGTGCGCGCCCGCCGTACTCCTGAGGAGTGTACCCGATGTCCGCCGGCGAGCCGCGATGAGAGGCCACAGCTAAAGAACGGGGAACTGCCGATGTAAACACGGCGGTTCCCCGCTCTGTCAGTGCGGGCATAGGAGATCTACTGATCCCTGTCACTGGGATCAGTTAGATCTCTTATGCCCATGGTAGCCCAGCCCCCCCATAGTAAGAACACACCCAGGGAACACACTTAACCCCTAGATCTCCCCCTGCAGGTCAACCCCTTCACTGCCAATGACATTTATACAGTAATCAGTAGACATTTAAATTTCTGATCGCTGAATAAATGTCATTGGTCCCAAAAAAGTGTCAAAAATGTCCGACATGACCGCCCCAATATCGCAGTACCACTAAAAATCGCAGATCGACGCCATTACTAGTAAAAAAAATAAAAACCCCAGAAATTAATTCTCATCATCCATAAACGAGGCCACTTTTGCGCAAACCAATCAATAAACGCCGATTGCGACTTTTTTTACCAAAAATATGAGGAAGAATATAAATCGGCCAAAACTGATGAAAAAAAAATGTTTTTTTTTTATATATTTTTTTTGGATTTGTATTTTAGCAAAAAGTAAGAAATTTGGGTTTTATTGCAAAATTGTCGCACCTCTTTTGTTGATAGCGGTGATCAGAAATGACGCAGAGGGGATCAAATACCACCAAAAGAAAGCTCTGTTTGTGGAAAAAAAAGGACGCAAATTTTGTTTGGGTACAACGTCGCACGACCGCGCAATTGTCAGTTAAAGCGACGCAGTGCCAAATCACAAAAAGTGCTCTGGTCAGGAAGGGGGCAAAACTTTCCGGGGCTGAAGTGGTTATGCATTCCTCGCCCCCTTACATGCCACATTTGGCATGTCATTTTTTTTTGGGGGGGGTGTGTTCCCACTTTTCAGAAGGACTTCCTGTCCCTCTTCCTCCTTCCGCTTCGGAGCCGCCTAGGCAACTCCTCCTCTCCCCTAGGGGGCCCCTCCCTCCTGGCAATCTTCTCTGACACGTCACAGGTCCCAGAAGATTGCCTGGCCACTGGGAACGCGCAGCGCGACTCACGCATTCTCAGCCACGGCCGGTGCCCACTCTTGCAATGACGGCGCCGCAGGGAGGAGGGGGAGACGAGCGAGGCTTCGGGCGCAGCCATCGCTGGACCGGGAGACAGGGAAGTTACTTTTTGTAGCTGCTGACTTTTAATAAACTAAAAAACGAGTGGAGCTCCGCTTTAAAGTCTGCACTGCAGGCTTCCTAGTAAATTGACCAAAACTGTTTTAAAGTGTACCATTAAAGGGCCAGTTGGCACCCTAAATATGGGTGTAATATGTAACATGTTCCAAGAGGTGAACCTTCACAAAGTAAGTTTACAAAATTCAAGATCATTCACATTATTAGGAGTAGGCTAGAAATAATTGAAATAGAAGGAGGAAATAAATATAATGATTTTAAATTCTGACCATAGATATGCTTAAAGTTCCCAGCCATGCCATTAAAAGCATCATATAGCTATTTATCATGGTGCATGTTAGCTCATGGAATAAATACAGATGGCTGATTGAGTGTCTTGATGTGATCTTATTATCAGTAAAGGGCACCACAGAAAGATATTAAATCCCTGCTCTAATCTGCATCAACAAATTGTATTCTTTACTGGACAACGTACAGAGACAAATCTCTTCATTTCTGAAAGCACATAAATCTTCCATAAGCTGCGAGAGTGAGGCCAGTATTATAAATACGTGGTGTTTATATGGATCTTTATAAAATATGTAATCTTCTCAATAGATTGTTGCCTCTCTGATTGATATGTTTATTTGTAGGGTTCAGTGGGGCTGTAGATTGGAATGAGTGCGTTCCTTTACACTAAAAAAAAAAATCTCTGGATATATGTGGAATGAATTAATTGATCCTATTAGTCAAGTGATCCTGAATGTACAATGCTTTTAATTGAGGTTACGTTTGAAGGGTCAGTACATCCAAGACTCGTGTTTCGATTTTAGTAGATGGTGGAGAGTGGAACCACCTAAGTGATTTTTATATCTCTTGGGATCGCTAATCTCTGCCATTCTGCCCATTCAAGGCAAAGTGAGTGTAAAGTCCCTTCCATTTTTGCCTCTTCAACAGTTCCCTTTGACTGATTTTGGAACCTAGAGAAAGAGGGGATTATTTCACAAAGGATTTATTGAGTTTTCCAAGAAAGTACAAGTAGTCAATAGACATGAAGTAATGGCACAGTAGAATGGTGCATATAATGAGTCAATCTGAGGCTTCCAATACGGAGTACACAGTATTATATCAGAATACACCGACAAAAATGAGCTACATGGTACAGCAAATTAGCTAAGATGGTTAAGCATTTGAAGGTCGAGCACAATACGCAGACTAATGGGGATTGCTCTTCGCTGGCAATGGTGAGTGCCTCAGTGAGTAGAAAAGGGTGGGATCCAACAGTTTTGAGAGACTACCAAAGAGAGAGAAGGAAGTAGGGAAGAGAGAGAAGTAGATATGACCCATTGCTGTAGAGAGGGTCAAAGAAAACTGGAAAGAGAGGGGGAAAAGGAGGCTTGCCTGGGAAAGAAAGAAAGGAAAACGGGGGGAGGGTAGCAGGGGTCTCTCTTGTCCTGGAGTCCATGTTTGCATGTAGCTGGGAGTATTTACACAAAGGGCAGGGTGCAGTCTAAGTTCACCTAGGCGTTATAGTCTATCCAGAGAGTTCAGACTTTGAAGCGGAAGTACAGCCTAACACTTAAATTCTCCCCTGCAATCGTTAATGTGAGATAAGTTCAGCCTTATGCCTCAAATTTTAAAAATCACAGTTTTTCTATTTTATTTTGCAGTATCCAGTGCAGTCACATAACTTCAATTCTACATCCTTTTGAGTGTAAAATCAGCCAGTTGGTGTGGTTACTGAAAGCTAATGACATCACTTCCAGAGAGGGACACTGCTAACAATCCATTTCCTGGAAAGCAGGGGTTGGGTCATGTATGTAGGGAAATCCTTACTAGACCCAGTTCAGTCTCTGGAATATCTAGGTGTACAGTTAGATACAGTCCTGGCAAGGGTACTCTTACCGCTGAGAGGATCAGTGACCGCAAGGCTCTGGTGAGCCAGGTGAGGGCGATTAGATACTCTTCAGTTCACCTCTGTGTGAGGCTGCTAGAGAAGAGGGTAGCCTCTTTCGAGGCAGTTTCCTATGCACAGTTTCACTCCAGGGCGCTTCAGCGCAACATCTTAGCAGAGTAGAACAGACAATTGCAGATTTTGGATTCCTGCATGTCCTTATCTCCCAGGGCCCGATGGAGTCTCGTCTGGGGGTTAGTAACCAGAATCTGTCTCAGGGCAGACCTTTTCTTCCAGTATCTTGGAAGATTGTGACGACAGTTGCCAGGCTTATAGGCTGGGGAATGGTCATAGGGGACTCCATGGTCCAGGGGAGATGGTGCTTGGTGGAGCAGAGATTGCCCATCAACCTCCTAAAGCTACGAGCCATTCAGGTAGCGCTGAGGTATTGGACATCCAGGTTGCAGGACTACCTGGTAAGGGTCAACCATTAGGGTGGCGCTAAGAGTCAGTTGGCACACAAGGAAGTTGCAAGACTCTCTGCAGTTCACATCCCAGCGTGGGAAAATTGGAAGGCGGACTTCTCAGTCACCAATAGATACACCCAAGAGAGTGGTCGCTGCATCCCGAAGTGTTTTGGGAAATTTGCCTGCGCTGGGTGACACCAGAGGTGGATCTACTGGCATCCCGATTCACAATCAAAGTCCAGCAGTTAGTGTCCCGAGCAGGGGATCCTTTGGCTATAGGAGTAGGTGCTCTGGTGATTCCATGAGCCCAGTTCTCCTTGATTTATGCCTTTCCCCCAATTCCTCTGCTACCGCATCTCTTGCGCAAAATTCGGGAGGAGGCGACAACAGTCATTCTAGTGGCACCAGATTGGGCCAGGAGGCCTTGCATCGTCATGTACGATCTGATCTTTGTCTGTCATAGGAGACTCAATTTTTGATTCCTTTCTGTCTTATTTGAATGATAACAACTGTAACCTGGCATTCACTGGACATAAAGGGAATGAGACTATCAATTTTTTGGATGTAGAGCTTACACACTGTGGGGAGGGGGTTTCATGCAATTTATACAGGAAGCCATTGGCAGGAAATAGTGTTCTTCATGCTAGTTCTAGCCACCCCCGTCATACTATCAAAGGTATCCCCATGAGCCAATTGCTCAGACTGCGCCGTATCTGCAGCAATCAATCTAACTTTGAGGAGGAAGCGTCCAAATTATATAGCCGTTTTTTGGCCAGGAGATATCCTAGATGGACACTTGTTAGAGCCCTTACGTGTCCTAGAAATAGGAACAGAAAGGATCTTCTTAAAACACAAAAGAAACACCAGAAGGCCGATATGGACAAATATAATCGTCCATATCTGGTGTTAGGTTATAGTCCGGAATTCAATCAAATTAAACACATAATTAAAAACACTTGCCAGTTTTATTCAATGACCCAACATGCTCTAAAATGTTAGACCAGAGGATAAATGTAGTTGCTAGAAGAGCTAAGACTCTGGGCAACTATTTAGCTCCTAGTTTTTTTGATTCCAAATATAAAAAAATCACAATCTCTGACCTGGTTACATTGTTGTTCTCATGTACTGTTGGGTAACAGTTTTGTTGGCTCGCTTGATGGCAGGATAATTTTTATAATCGCAATACATCTTATGTGATCTATGCCATCACCTGCGCTGCATGTTCGGTTCAGTATGTGGGAAGAACCACACGCAGGCTCAGAGACAGAATTCATGAACATTTGACAGATATAAGAACAAATAAATCCACCAATGTAGCTGTCATCATAATTCCCAGCATGAAGGCAATTCTTCATTCCTGCAGGTTCAGGTGATAGAAAAGGTGAAGATGCATGAAAGAGGGGGAGATTTGTTTCGCCTCCTATGCAAACGGGAGGTCTTTTGGATACATAAACTAAGAAGTAGAAAACCCCAGGGCCTAAATTTTGATGGGATGTAACCCACTATTACGAAAGTTGATATGTTCTTCTTTTTTTTTTTTACTTTCTTGATTATGTGTATTTGAGAATTATTAACATTATGGACTAGACTACACACATATAAATCAGTTTTTCATTGCATGACAGATATGAAATAGCAATTTAAACCATATTATGGGACAATGAAAATGCTTTTTGGTTTTAAAATATGGGGTTTACTACCTAGATAAGTCCGTCCTTTCCAAACATATATATATAAAAAGTTTTCTATCTTAGAGATTTAATCATGATTCCAAAATTATTAAATTATTAAATTCCTGTCTTATCGGCTGAGGATTTTCTATGCTGGATATTTATGCACGAATTCCACTTGCACAGTTGATAGATTTTTTAATTGCTATACCTCTATTTTTACAACAAGGAATTAATGAGAATGATCACATGGATTGCCATGCATTATTTATATAAAGTTTTAGTAGGTCTTTATAGGATATTTGCTCTCTTATTTTGGTCCCCTTTCCCTCTTCTTTATGCTTTTGAGGTTGGCACATAGGATTGGGGATTTCTGTGTACAGTGCAAGCTTTGTCTCTTGCCCTAATACCATTTTAGTGTGATTACAGAGCAATTTTCTATCCTCAATGGTTTTAATTTTTAATCCTCACTTTGGGTGGTTCTCTATCGATACAGTTCTATTTTGAGTGATAGTTGTATGTCTATACAAATTTTGAACATTTATCATGATCTTTGAAAGATTTATTTAATCGGCAGTTCGTACACACACTGCTCAATGAAAAATCGATATAGACATACAAAAGGGGTTCTTTCTGTTTTTCTTTCATTTTTCCTGTGTTGGAGACATTGTGTCATTTAGGAAAAAAACATTTTTGCTATTTAAAATCACTATCCATTGCTATATATGGTGTTACACTTTTGAATGTATGCATGTCTTCTCCACCTGTGTTTGTGTTCACAGGCGGCAGGGAGTTAATGTGAGCTTAATGCAATCGACTGGTCCTTATTTCACCTGGGGAAGGAATATATTTATATCAGTATGACCAGTCCTTTGCTAGATTATGACTAAGCGAATTTTCATTTCGTGAAACGCGTTAATCTCTTGCTCCTGCTCTCTTATCTACTAGCCATTGGACATGTTTTTTGGGCACTTTTGGATGTTCTGGACTTTCATCTTTGTATTCATGATTTAAATAAATTGGATTACTATTTCCTACCCGCTGGAGTGCTGTCTACACATTCTTCTTTGATTGCTACAGGAGGCCTTGCTACCCAGAGATAATGAGGTTAAAGGCAGATGGGCCTTGGCAGCTTCCGGTCTGACCCGATCTACTCTACTCAGGGTCCTATATTCCATTCAAATTTACCCCAACAGGAGTCAAACCCCCCCCCCCCAATCAATCAGAGACCGTGTCTGCAGAGGCCATCCAACCACCCCACACCTTCTCAAATTTGGCCACCCCTATTAAAGTATGTTGCCTTGTAAAGTGGTATTACCCTATTTACCAGGGATTTCTAGAAGCTCAGATTGGAGGTAGAGGCACTCCTCCACGACAAAATAATGCGCTTTTTGGCATAAAAATCAGCAGGATAAACAATGTCTTTTATGGCTTTTGTAGTAGCTAAGGTACCCACCAAGTTTAAAAGGCAGACCTCAATCGTGAGGGGGATTGAAATGGACGTTAGTGACTTAATGCACTCTGCTATTCGCTTCCAGTAGGACTGAATT
>BLSH010357725.1:509756-544891 GCA_018402905.1 Glandirana rugosa
ATCTCAGTGTTGGTCTTTAAAGGGTATTGTGGGTGCAATTCTGCTCGTGAAAAATGCTAAACCGTGACGTAGCGAAATTGACTGTTAACGTGCCAATACGTTACTACATGGGTTTGTTTTAAACCGCAGGAAAAAAAGGGTGTTGCCCTCGAAAGAAAACCACCATAAACTAGTGGAGACGCAGTGAATACTAGTGGCGATATTTGCTTTTTTCTCCCTGTTAAAAAATTTTTTTTTGTTATAAAGAATGAAAAACGATTTAATGTTTAGGTTTTTTATATATATTTTTTTGTTTACATAAGTAGTCAAATCCGGGGACCTCTAGCAAATCAGCATTTGACCCCCGAGGGGGTCCCGACCCCCAGGTTGAGAGCCACTGATGTAGAAGAATATATATCGGCCTAAACTGATGAATACATTTGTTTTTTTATATATATTTTTTGGATTTGTAATTTAGCAAAAAGTAAGAAATATTGTTTTTTTTTAAAAAATTGTCCCTCTTTTTTCGTTTATAGCGGTGATCATAAGTGACGCAGAGGTGATCAAATACCACCAAAAGAAAGCTCCCGTTGTGGGAAAAAAAGGACGCCAAATTTTGTTTGGGTACATCATTGCATAACCGTGCAATTGTCAGTTAAAGCGATGCAGTGCCAAATCGTAAAAAGTGCTCGTCTTAACGTGGGTGTTATGGGAAATTTCTGGTTGTGACTCTAAAAATAAAAGTTAGTTTTGCAATTGCAGGAACAGATCCACAGGACGCAATCTCTGTGTTTAAAATGTCCGTTCTGCCAAGATTTATTATTACATGATATTTTATACATAGATAAGAAAGGGGTGGTGTGAGATGTTATTAAAAACTAACAAATAGAAATATATTATTAAAAGCTGGGGGGGGGGGGGAGTAATGACAGAGAGAGAGCTTCTAGCAGAAAGTGTATCTGTGTGATAAGTGAAGGCCACAGAACACATTAAAGCAGCGTGAACAAAATGGAGTCTCTTGTGCTTAGATGAACAATACAGTGAAAGTCCATGTCATTTCCCTCCTTTTGTTTATTTGACACCATTCTTCTCCGTGTTTCATTCAGCCAATCGCCGGTAGCTCCGCAGAGAGGCGGCGTCCTGTTCAGCTCTCTCCTAGTTTTCTCAGAATAATGGGTTCATCAGGGCTGGTGGACCATCTATTGATACAGTGGGTGATCACACAGAGGCACAGCCTGACGAGGAAGTAAATAACAAGCATGAGAAACAAGAACATCACAATGTAAACACCTCATTTCTGTAACCATGTTGCTATGCCATATAAAAAAATCACCAAAACCTCCTAATCCCTTAAAGAGGTTCCATCCATCTTTAGCAATATCTCTTATCTTAGCAAGATGCCCTTTAATAATGTCCTCACTATCAGAAATGTATATACAACAGTCAGTGCGAATAACCTTACACATCCCACCTTGAGCTGCAGTGAGATAATTTAACTTTAATTTATGCTCTAATACTACTTCTTTAAGCCGAGCCTTCACTTAATAAACCTATATCAGTGATCGTAAGGTTAATAATCTCAACTACAATTCTCACAGACAACAAGAAAAGAAACATCATTTTTATTTCAAAGGATATCATCACTTCAGGATTTTCTTGCAATGACTAAGGTGAATCCAGATGGGCTTTCCTTCCAACTTGACAGCAGAACCAGTTGTCAAAAGCACCAAATGTGGTCCATCAAATTTTGGTTCTAGCGGCTTTCTGATGTGTCGCTTGACCACAACTCAGTCACCTGGTTGGATTCTGTGAATACCTGAAACAGAATCTGGGTCAGGGATAGAGTTGTAAACACCTTCATGTACTTTATTCAATGTTCTTTGCAAAATCTGAATATATTCTAACAGACTAGAGTGAGAAGCCTACAACTGTTGAGGAAAATATAGCCCTGTTTTGGATGGCCCTCCAAATAAAATCTCATAGGGGGACAGCCCATGTGGTTGTTTAGGGGTAGTTCGTACAGAATATAGGGCTATTGGCAAAGCTTCCACCCATCCTTTTCCTGTATCTGCTTTAATTTTTGTACATCTGTTTTTCAAAATTCCATTAAGTCTCTCAACTTTACCACTGCTTTGTGGATGATAAGGTATATGGAAAGCTTGCAGTGTGTTAAGTGCTTCCATTACCTCTTTCATCACTTCTCCAGTAAAATGGGTTGCTCTGTCACTCTCAATAGTTTCAGGAACTCCATATCTACAAACTATTTCATTCAAAATTTTCTTTGCTGTTGTTTTTGCATTTGCTTTGGCTACCGGTCAGCATTCAGGCCAAATTCAAAACATGTCAATGCACACTAGAGCATACTTATAGGTGCCTATTCTGAGCATCTGAATGTAGTCTATTTGAATTCTTTGAAAAGGGAAATCTGGCTTAGGAGAATGCTTTTGGGGAACTTGTACAGGCCTCCCTGCATTGTACAGAGCACAAGTGAGACATGAAGCACAAAACAAATAGCAGTCAGTAAGTGCCACCATCATGCCCTTAGCAAGATGGCTGACGCCATGTGCCAAACTCCTGGGTAGACACCACCTGTTCTCAGCGCTCCACAGGCCCTGCTGATTTTGGGTAACATTACATTTGATCCACTTATCCTTCTCTTCATCAGGGGCCCAGTTCTGCAACTGAATTAAAGTTTCTATATCCCACTGTGCTTAATGAGGGGTATCTGTCTCCGCTACCTGGGTGACCCCTACAGTGGGTGTGACTCCAAATGACATAAGGGCAGCATCATTTGCCGCTTGGTCCACCAAAGCATTTCCTCTGGCTGTCATGTCATTTCCCCTTGCATGTCCTTTTACCTTCAAAATGGAAACTTCTGCTGGTTTCTGAAAGGCCTCAAATAGCCGCTCTATGAGTTTTGCATGTCTCACTGGCTTCCCTGCACTAGTCAGAAAGTTCTGTGCTTTCCAGATAGGCCCATAATCGTGCGCTATTCCAAACGCATATCTGCTGTCGGTGTAAACATTTCCCCTTTGATTCTCTAGGAGTTAACATGCTTTGACTACGGCACACAACTCAGCTTCCTGTGCTGACATCTGGGGTGTCAATGCTTCTTGATGTAAAATAGTGTTTATAGTGGTTACAGCAAACTCTGTGTGTGGCTTTCCATCATCAATGTAAAATCGGTAAAATGTAAAACTGTAACGAATAGGTGTGTGTCACAATCTGATAAAGGGTCATCTTTTGCTGGGATGACAGTGGCCCTTTCTACCGCCATCAGAGCCATACAATCATGAGAAAAACTCTCAGGTTCTGCATCAGTACCATTTTTGAATCTTCCTCATCAGCTATAGGAAGAAGAGTAGCCGGATTTAAAGTAACACATCGTTTGATTGTTAAATTTGATGGAGCAAAAAGAGCAGACTGGTACTTGTCAAATCTACTGGCAGACATATGTCTGGTATTTACTTGATTCATGATTTCCTGTACTGCATGTGGCACATACAGGGTCAGAGCAGAATCTAGTACAAGCTCAGTTACTTTGTCTAGCAGCAAAATGCAGGCTGCTATGGCTCACATACAACTGGGGGAGCCTTTGATGACCGGGTCTAATGAGGCTGATACATACATCACAGGCCTCTGTTTATCTCCATGTAGCTGGGTGAGTACACCTGCAGCAAATCCATTGACTTCATGACAAAACAATGAGAAGCTCTTTTTATAGTCAGGAAGTCCAATGGCGGGAGCTTCAGACAAAATTTTAATAAGCTCCTTCATCTGCAATTCATTGTCCTATGTGAGTTTGAAAGGGTTTTTTAGTGGTAGCCTCATATAGAGGGGCCATAAGTTCTGATGCATTTGGAATCCAGTCCCTACAATATTCCACTATCTCCAGGAAGGCACGTAGTTGCCGTACATTTCTTGGCTTTTCAAATATTTGTAGCATTTTAGCTCGATCTGGGGTTAGGTTCCATATGAAATTCAGTGACCCAGGAAGATCACTTTCTCTTGGCAGTATTGTAGCTTCTCTTTGCTGACTTTGTTGTTACTGTTATAGAGAAACATGAGAAGGCTTACTGTTTCTCTGCTACAAATGTCCTTTGTGTCAGAACAAATAAGCAAATCGTCTATGTACTGAAGCAAAACTGTGTTTGGGTGTGAGGGGGACCAGTGGTCCAATACTTGCTTTAACGCAGTATTATATTCAGAAGGGCTACTCACACAGCCTTGGGGCAATCTTGTCCATGCTAACTTTTGGGCATCATGGGTAAATTAAAAAAGGTGCCAGCAATTTGGGTGTAGGGGAACTGAAAAAAAAGCATTTGCAAGGTCAATCACTGTAAAGCAGGTGCTGGAGGCAGGTATTCTACTTAGTAAAGTGCGGGGGTTGGGCACAATTGGGGTATCTGCCTCAATAATATTGTTAATGGCTCTCAAATCATGCACCATGCGGTATGTCACTTGCCCACCCTTCTTGTCTGGCTTCTTTGCAGTTGGGAACAGGGGTGTATTGGCTTGGGACTTAATTGGTAACACAACCCCTGCTGCTTTCAGTTGAGTGATTTGATTCTTTAGTCCCTCAGTCTGAGCAGTACTCAGCGGGTACTCTTTAATCTATGGGAGTTGGGCTCCTGATTTAATTTTTATCATAACTGGGGTGCAGTCCAGGAGACCTACGTCATATTTGCTGGTGGCCCATAAATCAGCGGGAATCACTTCCAATTCTGGTGGGAATGGTGGAGTGGAGTCTTGGATTAAAAATACTCCACAGGCAAAATTTAAAACTTCCGCTGACAGACTACTGACAACTTGGACTCCTGTAGGAGTGTAGTCTATACTTGCTAAAATTTGGTTCAAAATGTCAGCTCCTAAAAGATTGGTAGGAACGGTGTCTGAAACTAACACTTTAGTGACAATTTCTGTTTGCTGTCCTAGCCTGAGTTTAAGTGGCTTGGACTCAACCAAATCAGTAGAGGCCCCGGTTAGGTCAACACCAGAGATAACATTTTCAGATAATAATCCTGAAGGTAAGTCCTCTATATTAAACACGCTTCGCCTTGCACCAGTATCGATTAAAAGGGTTGATCCTGTTTCTCCTCCAGGATAGGGGAGTTCTTGTAAAAATACTTTTACTCTGGCCTCGGGACCATTATCTCCCCTATTTCACATGATTGACACTGGCATGTCATTTTCCTATGCCTGATCCACTGCTTTTGGCAGAGAACTGAGATCAGTATGAGGTGCCTCTAAAGCGCCTTTCCAGTCTACGGTCAGGAAGATGGCAGAATTTGGCTATGTGTCCTTCCCCATTACAATTGTAGCATATGATTAGTCCCCGATTGCCATGATTTTTGAAATTGCCTCTGCCTCTTCCTCTTCCTTTTCCCCTCTGCTTCCCCGTGTACATATCTATGGGTTTGCTGTCTTTCTGGTTAATCCTATTCTCTATGGATAACATGATAGGCAAGTGGTCTAGAATAGACATATGACCTGCCTCAGGCCTTGACTTTTCTTTCAACTGGGGTATTAAACCATCAAAAAACCTTTGTTTCACCAGTTGTGTACAGTTTCTCCCTTCTTTTCTTCCTCTATCTTAAGGCCTGCTTCCTCTGCCATATCACTTAACCGCCTCCAATAAGCCCCTGCAGCTTCCTCCTTCCCTGCTTAGCATTCATGAATTCAGCATGTCTGGTTTGTCCATATATTTGGGGCAATTTTTCCTTCATTTTTTCACAAACATTCCTTCCACTAGCCATTTTATCAAGCTTTGTGACATATACTTCACATTCTTTAAGTATATACCCTGACACGTTGCTTCCCACTGCTTTAATAAGAAGCTGATGAATGTCAGTAGCAGAAGCCTCGTGTGCTTCCTGTGCAGCACTAAGTTTGTTTGCAAACCCAATTGTATTCTTTCTAGGATCTCCCAGTCCCTCTAATATGGCTCTCATTTCTTGGGGACTAAAAGGTGCATGCCATTTAATTTGGGACTTACTGTCAACAGCATTACCTTCAAAAACGAATTGGGTTCTGACAGGATAAACTGTAACAGATTACTCAGTGACAGGGGCATAAGGGGTGCACTCTCTCTTCCTTCTCTCTTCATCTTGCTGCCACAACTTGGAAACTATGGTTTGCCCCGGCAGTTCAGACTCTATCTCTCTTTCTCTGGCCAAAGCCTTAAGTTCAGAGAGATCTAATTTTGCATATGGGCCTTTTGATTTATGCCAATCATCTGTTTCTAAAATACAAGCCAAATCCCTCTTGGTAGGCTGATATGGGGCTGTTAAACCCCTGCTCGCTACTATATTGCCAAGGTCATCTTTTGTGTGTTTCATGTAATCTGATTCTTGTGCTTTTATTGATGGATCCCTTAAAGCCAAACTAGCAGCCACATAAGGTGGAGGGGTCTTCCTCTACAGAGTCTTCTGGCCAAACGTAGTACATTTGGGCAGTACCCTTATTAAACATCTCCGTCAAGCCAGATTCATTTGATAATTTAGCTTCTGTCTCCCATGGGCAAGCTATTCTCCACATTCCTTCACTGCACAGTAGTGAGCCATAATCATGCAGAAAAGTTTGCCATACTTGTAAATCAAAAGTCCCTTCAGATTTTAAAGGTTTAGCTGTTCCTTTCTCTTACGCTCACAGACAGACGCAGCCCTTCTTATGACACGTGGGTTATGCTCATATCACTAGGAGTAGACTAGGCAAAGAAAAAACAAAAGCATAGGTTGGCCCCTCCCAGGGGGCCATGCTCACCTTAGCATATAACCCCCTGCTGGACAATAGCATATCAGTTTTATTTGCCTAGTGCAAGGAGTTAGACCTGGTTCCTTATGGGAGCTGCATTTCTTCTGATGTTTTTTACCTGAGAAAGACTGCTATCAAGAAGCCGGCTGGTGGTATAGAGGATACCTAGACATCCAAAACTTTTCCCAGTCCGGCCAGCGTCTGTGCGAGCTCCCCTTAGCCTTGGCGGGGTCACGCCGCATAGTACCCGTTTCGTGCGGGCGGCCAGTGGCTGATCCCACTTGTGCCCAGTGACTGGTTTGTTCCTGTCCAGTGGCCTGGCCAGCAGCATCCCTCTCCGTGGGGAGGAAAGTCTGCTCCGGGTGGCTACCCGCTGCGCCCGTCGAATCGGTGAGTGGACCCCTCTTCCATCCTAGGGGCGCGGAGAGTGGGCACCTGGGCAGCTTCTGAGGTAGCTGGCCGGTGGGGGCTTATTAGTGGGGACGCATCTGGGGTTGTCATCTCCCCCCCATCCCCCCCACTCCTCTCCCCGCAGTACCGCACCCCGCACTGACCGCTTTGAGCACTGCGTTTGACGATTCACCGCCATTTTGTGGTGGATCGTTGTTCTTTCACCGCTACCGCGCCATTTTGCCGTAGTTCGGCATGTGTTTGATGGCGGTGGCCAAATTGTTGTAGCCCATGCTTGTTTTCAGCCTGTCCTCGGGCGGCCCCCAGTGGTGTTTTTCGTTAGTACGGGAAGTGATAAAAGACGTGCAGCAGGCACCTGACACTTCCGCTTTCGCTTTGGACAGTGTGGCTGACAGACGCTGTGGTGCAGGCTCTTGAAGTGGAGTTTTTCTTCATTGCTCATTCTGGTCACAGCACTGAGGCATTAAAAACAGCAAGTATAGCTGGCTCTCCCTGGGTGCTTGTAGCAGTGGGTACAATCCTTCCGGGTCTCCCTGGCTGGTTGGTGGGGTAGAGGTGGTGGTCACACAGTGGGGGTGCTGGAAGTCTGAGATGTCAGAGGCCGGCAGTGCTATGGCAGGGGTACCTGCGGGGCCTTCCAAAGAGGAGCCAGTCGAGCAACAATCCACGCCTGGGTCCCTGGTTTCCTTGGAACAACTGAGGACAGTATTTGGTGAATTCTTTCCCCGGGCGGTTTCGGACCCGACTCCGTGGGGCCCCAAAAAGCGTCCGCCCCCCGTTATTCTTCGGGGGAGGATTCGGAACCAGAGGGCGCCTCGGTGGTCACGGGTACCCCCGTGGAGCTATCGGAGGGTGAACTGGTACCCTCAGACGGTGAAGATGATCAGGGGGCTTCATTTTCGCATGATAAAGCGATAGTGGCTGCTCTGATCACTGATATTCGTGAGTCCATGCGGCTTGATCAATCGGGAGTCGCATGAGTCCGCATATGTTTGTGGGTCGCTTAAGCCCCCTAGGTCCTCCAGGGCCTACTCTTATGATCAGGTTTTTGAGCAGGTGGTGTTCAAGGAATGGCTGTGGCCGCAAAATTCCTTTGCTTTGCCCAAACGCTTTGCTGTTCGTTACCCTTTTGAGGATAGTTTTACTAAGAGATGGCCTTCCCCAGCAGTGGACCCACTGGTGGCCCGTCTGAATAAGGCAACGACCATTCCCTTGGAGGGGCCTCCGTCTTTTAAAGAGGCGGCCGATCGCCGCACGGAGGCAGTGTCTAAGGCACTGTTCTTTTTGGCTGGGCCAGCCATGCGTCCAGCCCTGGCAGCTGCTATGGTGGCGCAATCTCTTCTCGAGTGCGCTACCACATTGCACACCGGTTTGACTTGTGAGTGTGCGCAGGCTGAGGTGCAACGAGCACAACACTTGGAAGATGGTCTCCGCTACCTCTGCGATTCTGCATTGGACCTGCTTCCCATGCTGTCAAAAATGTCTGTTTTTGCAGTTATTATCAGGCGGGTGCTGTGGCTCCGCTCTTGGTCGGGCGAACAGGAGTCGAAGAAAGCTCTTACGGATCTCCCCTGTCAGGGAGGGCATCTGTTTGGCCCACAATTGGATGAAATCATTAAGGATTTCACGGGAGGGAAGAGTACTTTTCTTCCAGAGCCAAAATGGCAGGATTTTCGCCGTAGGCAGGGACCTGTTTCTTCAGGCCAGAAGAAGTTTTTTCGTGTGCCAGGCTCAGCGGGTAAGGGCTTCAAATCCGGTAAGGCTTCCGCTGGGCCCACTAAAAGGCCCTGGCAACGTAAGTCTGAAAAGACGAAGGATAAGTCGACCTCCGCATGATGGGTTGCCCCCGCCCGACTTGCGCGGGGGGTGGGCGGTTGCTGGGGTTTGCAGACAGATGGACTGCCCGCATCACTAATCAGTGGGTGCTGGAGATGGTGTTTTCCGGGTACAGGATAGAGTTCATCTCTCTACCCCCAGAAAGGTTTTTACCTTTGAACTTAAGACTTCCTCAGGGGGGTCGGGAGATGCTTCTAGGTGCCGTTTGGGCGCTTGCCAAACAGGGGGTGATTGTACCGGTACCCACGATGGCAAGGTTTTTACGGGTTTTACTCAAACCTCTTTGTGGTGCCCAAAAAGGGCGGTGTCAGGCCAGTTCTGGACCTAAAAGCACTAAACTGCTTTGTAAAAGCAAGTAAGTTCAGGATGGAGTCCATCCGCTCGGTCATGGCCGCCCTGCACCAAGGGGAATTCATGGCGTCCCTGGATATCAAGGACGTGTATCTCCACGTTCCTGTTTGTCACAGACACCAGCGTTTTCTGCGCTTCGCAGTGGGAGATCTGCATTTCCAGTTTGTGGCACTTCCCTTCGGTCTGGCTTCGGCTCCCCGAGTGTTCACCAAAGTGGTGGCCCCGATGCTGGCGCTGTTGAGACAGAGAGGTATCGCGGTGGTAGTGTACCTCGACGATTTACGAGAGCAGAGTCGGCGGCAGCTCTGGAGGAGAACGTAATAATCACGGTGTCCACGTTGAAAGAATTTGGTTGGCTGATCAACCTGCAGAAGTCGACGTTGACTCCATCCTGCCGTCTGGAATACCTGGGTCTGATTCTGGACACGGTGCAGGCAAGGGTGTTTTTACCGCAGAACAAGCTCCAGACACTACAGGCAGCAGTGCGAACCCTGTTATCATGCCAGTGGTCCTCCTTACGGTTCTGTATGCGAGTGTTGGGGCGCATGGTGTCGACTTTCTAATCAATACCTTACGCCCAGAGTCACACTCGGCTCCTGCAGAAGGCGATTTTGTCGCAATGGGACAAATCTCCCCTATCCCTAGACAGACTGATCAGGTTGGATCATCAGTCCCGAGGATCCTTGATTTGGTGGATTTGGGCTCCGGCCCTAAAGTTGGGAAAATGTTGCTTGCCTTCCGATAAATGTACTGGAACTAAGAGCGATCAGACTCTGTCTATCCCGTTGGTCGACAAGGCTGCGAGGCCTCCCTGTCCGGGTTCAGTCGGACAATGCCACGGCTGTGGCATATGTGAACCATCAGGGTGGAACAAGAAGCTCAGCAGCAGATGCAGAAGCGGCTTTGATCCTGCGATGGGCAGAACTTCACGTGCCAGCACTCTCCGCAATCTGTATTCCAGGCGTGGAAAACTGGCAGGCGGACTTTCTCAGCCGCCGGACTCTGGATCAGGGGGAATGGTCCCTACATACAGAAGTGTTCCGCCAGATTTTCCTCAGGTGGGGCACGCCAGAGGTGGACCTCATGGCCTCCAGATTCAATCACAAGGTGATCACCTTTGTGTGCAGATCAAGAGATGGCGGTCGCCACGGACGCACTGGTAGCACTCTGGGGTCGGTATCGGCTACTGTACGTCTTTCCTCCTCTGAAGCTTGTGCCACGGGCTCTGCGCAGGATAGAAGCTGTGGGAATCCCGGCAATCCTGGTAGCTCCAGATTGGCCTTGGCGTCCTTGGTACGCCGATGCCGTACGGATGGTGGCAGATGTCCCGTGGCGTCTTCCACTTCGCAAAAACCTACTGTCTCAGGGACCCATCTTGCACCCTGCTTTACCCTCGCTGGCTTTGACGGCTTGGCTATTGAGTCCCAGGTGTAGGGGTGTCTCTGACTCCGTGATCCCTACTATGATTGAAGCGTGCAAGGGTACTTCACGTAAGATTTATCATAGGGCCTGAAAGGCCTATATTGCCTGATGTGAGGCGGGTGGTTGGAATCCCCGCTCTTATGCAGTGTCCAGGGTGCTGACTTTTTTGCAGCAGGGACTGGACAAGAACCTGGCGTTAAGTACGCTTAAGGGTCAGATTTCGGCTCTGACGGTTCTTTTTCAACGACCCTTGGCGTCACATTCGTTGATCCGTACATTTGTGCAGGGTGTACGTCATGTGGCTCCTCGGATATGGTCGCCTTTGTCACCGTGGGATTTGAATCTGGTGCTCTTTGTGCTTCAGAAGCCTCCATATGAGAAGATTAGGGACATTCCCTTGCAATTGTTGTCGCAGAAGGTGGCTTTCTTGGTGGCTATTATATCCGCTAGGCAGGTGTTTTGAGTTGGTAGCGTTATCCTGCAAGTCACCTTACTTGGTCCTTCATAAAGACAAGGCAGTTTTGCGTCCTTCCCCTTCTTTCCTTCCGAAGGTGGTTTCTTCTTTTCATTTGAATGAGGATATTGTTCTTCCCTCATTGTGCCCGCACCCGTCGCATCCCAAGGAATTTGAGCTACATTCTTTGGATGTGGTGAGGGCCTTGTGGGTGTATTTGAATTCTACAGCTTCCTTTCGGAAATCTGACTCATTATTTGTGCTGACGGAAGGTTCGCACAAAGGCATGGCGCCTCGTCAGCTACCATTTCTCGTTGGATCAGGAAGACCGTGACTTATGCATATGAGGTTCGGGGCAAGGTTCCCCCTTTCCCAGTCACGGCTCATTCCACCAGGACAGTTGGTACTTCCTGGGCTTTCAGACATCAGGCCTCAGTGTCTCAGGTGTGCAAAGTCGCTACTTGGTCCTCAGTGCACACGTTTACTAAGTTTTACAAAATCGATGTTTCAGCATCTGCGGATGCTGCTTTTGGCCGCAAAGTTTTACAGGCGGCAGTGTAGGCGCGACTGGCGCCTTCTGAGAGGGTTCTTTTTGTTGGGTACAGTTGTTGTAGTTTGCCCATCCCTCTTGATTGGCACAGCTTTGGGACATCCCCACGTGTCATAAGAAGGGCTGCGTCTGTCAGTGAACGTAAGAGAAAAAGGGATTTTATTATAACTTACCGTAAAATCATCTTCTCTGAGTTCACTGACAGACACAGCACCCACCCCTCTGTGTGGAGTTTGTACGGCTTGTTACGAACTGATATGCTATTGTCCAGCAGGGTGTTATATGCTAAGGTGAGGACGGCCCCCTGGGAGGGGCCAACCTATGCTTTTGTTTTTTCTTTGCCTAGTCTACTCCTAGTGATATGAGCATAACCCACGTGTCATAAGAAGGGCTGCGTCTGTCAGTGAACTCAGAGAAAAGGATTTTATGGTAAGTTATGTCCATTCTACCCATTTATCTAGGGGCTCAGTATAGGCGGTACCATACCTTCGGTTCATATATTCTCTAGCGCTCATCTTGCGCTGGGCATTTTCTGAGGGTCTCTCACCCTTTACTCCCTTATTTAAATGAATGCCCATAATGATTGGCCAGTCTTTTCTCTACTTGTGCCTATACCCTCTTGCCTCTAAAACAAATAGTACAGCAAATCCGCAGATTTACAAGAATAGTCTCCACTTATCTATGTGGATAGAAGGGGTTTATGACAATAGACAAAACACTCACTAAGAGACCCTCCTCGTCTCTTCTCTTCTCTGTGGGTTTTATCTGTCCCTACCATGTGCCTCTGACCCAGGCCGCCCACAAGGAGTCAATGCTGGGAACTGCAGAGGTTTATCCCTATCCACACACAGTCCAACCCGTGAAGGGGGACACAAGCACATTCACACACACACGTTACCCAACCAGAAAGGTCCGAGATTGGTTTGGTTTCCTTGAGAACCGACAGATAGGATACATAGGAAAGGCAGAAAATATAGCAAGCTTAAAGCGGAGGTCCGAGGGCTAAAAAAAAAATTAAAAGTCAGCAGCTACACATACAGTAGCTGCTGACTTTTAATATTAGGACACTTACCTGTCCTGGAGTCCAGCGATGTCGGCACCCGCCGCCGATCTTCGGATCGGGGGACGGGTGCAGCCGCCTCCATCGCGGGTAAGGGAACCCGGACGTGTAAGCAGTACAGCTTCACGCCGGGCACCTTACTGCGCATGCGCGAGCACTGCCGCGCTCGCTACTGGCCAGGCGGCCAGAAGCAGAGCGAGCAGGGAGGAGGGAGCCGGGCTGCTGACGTCAGCGGCCGCGTCCGCCGGCCAGAGCTCCCGGATGTGTGGAAAAGGACACCTGTCTAAAGACAGGTGTCCTCTTCCCCCTCCCCCCCGAAAGGTGCCAAATGTGACACCTGAGGGGGGGGAGGAATCCAACCAGCGGAAGTTCCACTTTAGGGTGGAACTCCGCTTTAAGGACAGCTTACCTAGCCGGCATTTAGAGGTCTGCGTTCCCGATGATCCTGATCAAGGCACAGTTCCTTCTGGGGACTCTGCCAACTCCTGATATGACTCGCCACAAACTGCTATGGGAAATTTCTGGTTGTGACTCTAAAAATAAAAGTTAGTTTTGCACTTGCAGGAACAGATCCATAGGACGCGATCTCTGTGTTTAAAATGTCCGTTCTGACAAGATTTATTATTACATGATATTTTATACATAGATAAGAAAGGGGTGGTGTGAGATGTTATTAAAAACTAACAAATAGAAATATATTAATAAAAGCTAGCAAATAGAACAATTTCAAAAGTAAAACATAGAGAGAGGAGGGGGGAGTAGAGACAGAGAGAGAGCTTCTAGCAGAAATTGTATCTGTGTGATAAGTGAAGGCCACAGAACACATTACAGCAGCGTGAACAAAATGGAGTCTTTTGTGCTTAAATGAACAATACAGTGAAAGTCCATGTCAGTGGGAAATCCTTCTGAGGCTAAAGTGGTTAAGCAGTTGAGGCAACCCATTTTTTTTCCCTTTTCTGATGAAGGTTTTACCTGAATGAATTTAAAAGCCAAGCATTGTAAGCACTCCTGTCAGTGAGTTTGTCTCAGCCCCCTAACTGCCGCTTTTGCTGGACAGCTTGTTATGCTAAAGGAAGTTGAAAAATAACAGATGAAAACACAGGTGAAGTAAAATTAAAAAATATATAAAATAAAGCTAATGCAGCTACCATACCTACTGTCAGAATTGGTAAGCTGCACTACATTAAATGTTTGTTTTTGGGGTTAATACTGCTTTAATTCCATCACAGACATCTGCTATGACTACAGTTGCCAAGGTTTACTTTTTGTAAAATATGCATTCTATGCATTAAGGTTAAAAAAATCTCCCCACTCTTTGCTTCCTCCCTCAATCCCTAAACACTTATTTGGCTCTTCTCTCAATCCAGCGCTGTCCTGGCTGCAGCTCTTCTCCTTTCACTTCCAGGAGACATCGGCAGCAGTGGGAACCATAGGCTGCTGTTTCCAGTCAAATCCTGTCAGGAGGAAGCAGCAGGCATGGACGAGCCACACTGTGTGTTTCTATGGACACACACAGCCTGGCTTGCAAATGCGCCGACATGGGTGCACACTCAGCACATTCTTGCTGAGGGGAAACCCGCAGGAAAGGAGGAGCAGGCAGCGCCGACGTGGGACATCAGAAATAAAAAAGATATTCTATTTACCCGCTCAATGCAATGCTATTGCACACAGTGGGTAAGTATAACATTTTTTATTTATTTATTTGCCTTTACAGTTACTTTTAAGAACTAAAACCTGTTCTAGAAAATAAACAAGACCAAATGTAACTGGTTGTTGTGATTGAATACATACTGTTCATATTTCAAATTCTTATAAATATGAAGTTCTATGTTTCAACATCTAGAACTGATTTATTTTGAAGCATTTGTGTTGGAACGCAGGCTCTCCTTTATGTCATGATGGCCTTTGCCAGACCTCTGTCAAGTACCGTATTGTTAAATACTTAAGTACTGCTTTTAAGAGACTCATTTTGCAAACACTTACCTTAGTCCCTTATTCTTCCCACAGGAATTAATTTACCCAAAGAAGTGAAAGCCTCACAATGAGGACCTTTCTGAAGGCAAGTGTCCTCACGATTTATATTCTGCACTTGTGTTTATTAATTGAAAGTCAGAATGGAGTCAGTTCAAGAAAATTGGAGCGTATTAAAGAAGAAGTGTCTGGCTATAAAGATGTGGCCAAATCTATTATAAATCTGGCCGTTTACGGCAGCGCACAAAACAGGTCCTATGAAAGACTATCACTATTTGTTGATACAATAGGTAATAGGGTTAGCGGGTCAGACAATCTGAAGAAGGCCATTAAGTACATGTACAATGCACTGCATGAAGACCAACTGCAGAATGTGTCTTTGGAGTCTGTGAAGGTGCCTCACTGGGAGCGCGGAAAAGAGTCTGCCATGATGATACAGCCAAGAAAGAAGAATCTTGCCATCCTTGGACTTGGTGGCAGTGTTGGAACTCCACCTGAAGGTATAGTAGCATGGTTCTTTAAAGTGTATATCTACTTTTACAGTCAAATTTGAGAAAACCCCACTATACTGTATGTTTGTTATATGTTCCCAATCACACAGCAAACCTAAACAATAAAATTCTTACCTTTTAGGGGATTGTCAGGAGAAGGGGTCATGGCTGATTGCAGGGATTTTTGAACAATGTCAGAGTTAGTCTTTCCTAAGGACAGGGTGAACTCCCCCCTCATACAATGTAAGAAGCCCAGCTTCTAAAGCTGCCCATACATGGCTCGTTTTTCTTGTTCAGCTAGCTGGCCGAATGAAAAAAGCAAACTGATTCTCTCCCCCCATCCACATGTAGCGCCAACCTTTACTAGGGCCACAGTTTTAGTCCCAAATTCTATTTCTGCTAGTGCAGCAGCCAGGCAACTAGCAAATTCATACTTCTGAATCCAGGAAACAGTCTAGAAGGGTTGCCTTTTTAAAGTGTATATCAACAATAAATTGTATAGGTTTCAGGGAGTTGTGAGATACCCCACATTACTAGCAGGAACGAGGACACTCTTCCTTATAGTAGCTCTGCAGAATGGTCCCTATAACAGTGGGACAAAAAATGGACAGTACGGGGGCACTTTTAGCAATGTCAGACAAGCCATGTACTTTGTGAGACAGGGGTAATAGAGGGAACAGTCGCTGAAATCCTTCCCCTTTCAGTAATCACAGTGTCCTCCCAAGCTTGGAATGTTCCTCAGACACCAGCAGGCTGGCTGATCTGTGAACCCCCCAAGACAGGTCTGCAGTGGCATCCCTCTTTAGTCCCTGATAAGGTTTGTGGCTGAGCAGGCCCTCTCAGCATGGCAGGGATCATGGTGAGCAGGCTGGACCTTCAGCTAGAAGACAGGCCGCCCTCCTGGCTGGGAACCTCTCCACCAGGGAAAGAAAAACACTGACCTCTGGGGTCCCAGACTATTCACTCCCCAACCACCATTTGGACACACCTCTTCAGGGATCGGCTGGGACTGCATAAATATTCAGGCTGGCTAATTGACTCTCCCATCCACTATATTCTATAAATCTCCAGAAAACAGCAGAAATTAGTCAAATCTACGGTCTGCAGAACCCAGAGCAGCCCAAATCAATCACAACCCTACTCTGCTGATTAAAGGAGAACAAAAAATGAAATTTTCCTAATCAAAAATTAGCGGATTAACAAGATGGTGCTACACACAAATTCATTGTGGATTCGGGAATTATTTCTGATGTGTCATTGCATTCTGACGGTGAGGAGACTCCCCTGCCTCCTCGCTGTCAGAATAAACTGATTAGTACTGCAGTCTATTGGCTGCAGCACTGATCACCCTGAAATTTTCCAGCAGTGCGATTCGTGAGAAGTCCCCCTAATAATCAGCTCTGGAATATAGCATTTGCTAATAATCAGTCATGGAATATGCAAGATTCTCTGTAAAAGCGCTAACATATACAAGATTGCTAATATGGTTCTGTTTGGGAGCCTCTACAGTGGGGAAAATAATTATTTGATCCCCCTACAGATTTTGTAAGTTTGCCCACTTACAAAGAAATGAAGAGTCTATAATTTTTATCATAGGTGTATTTTAAATGATAGAGACAGAATATCAACCAAAAATCCAGAAAAAACGTGATACAAATGTTATAAATTGAGTTGCAGTTTAGTGAGTAAAATAAATATTTGTTCCCCAAGCAAAACATGACTTCGTACTTGAAGAAACCCTTGTTGGCAAGCACAGAGGTAAGACGTTCCTTGCAGTTGGTTATCAGGTTTGCACACATCTCAGGAGGGATTTTGGTCCACTTTTCTTTCCGGATCTTCTATAAATCCTTAAAGTTTTTTGTCTGTCATCTGGCAAAAGTTTCAGCTCTCTCCATACATTTTCTATAGGATTAAGGTCTGGAGACTGGCTAGGCCACTCCATGGCCTTAATGTGCTTCTTCGGGAGGCACTCTTTGTTGCCTTGGTAGTATGTTTTGGGTCCTTGTCATGCTGGAGGACCCGTCCATGACCCATCTTCAGTGTTCTGGCTGAGGGAAGAAGGCCCTCATTAAAGATTTTGCAATACATGGCCCTGTCCATTGGCCCCTCAATGCAGCAAAGTCGACCTGTACCTTTAGCAGAGGAAACACCCCCAAAGCATAATGTTTACACCTCCATGCTTGACTGTAAGGATGGTGTTCTTAGGGTCATAGTCAGCATTTTTCTTCCACCAAACATGGCGAGTCGAGTTAATGCCAAAGTGCTCAATTTTGGTCTCATCTGACCACAGAACTTTCTCTCAATCCTTCACTGAATTATTTAGATCTTCCTTCATTAGCTGATTTCAAATGGGCCTGTACATGTGCCTTCTTGACGAGGGTGACCTTGCGGGCTCTGCAAGATTTCAGTCCATGGTGGCGTATTGTGTTACCAATGGTTTATTTGGTGACTGTGCAGACTTTGGTCCTCCCGTGTAGTTCTGGGCTGATCCCTCACTTTTATCATGACCATCCTTACCCCATGAGGCGGAATCTTGCATGGAGCTCCAGACCGAGGGTGATTCATGGTTATTTTGTTTTTCTTCCATTTGCAAATAATCGCTCCAATGGTTGTCTCCTTCTCACCAAGCTTCTTGCTGATGGTCTTGTAGCCCATTACAGCCTTATACATGTCTACAATCTTGTCCCTGATGTCTTTTGGCAGCTCTTTGGCCTTGCCCATGATGGCGTGGTTTGAATGAAGGAGAGAGATTCTGTGGACAGGTGTCTTTTATACACATAGCGAGTTGTCCTTAGGAGCACCTTCTTAAATTGACAGGACTAATATGTGTACCAAATGAGCACATGCTGTAGCCAGTCTGTGGGTGCCAGAATTATTGTTGGTTGGTAGGGGATCAAATACTTATTTTACTCCCTGAACTGCAACTCAATTTATAACATTTGTATTGTGTGTTTTTTCTGGATTTTTGGTTGATATTCTGTCTCTATCATTTAAAATTCACCTATGATAAAAAATGATAGACCCTTCATTTCTTTGTAAGTGGGCACACTTACAAAATCTGCAGGGGATCAAATCATTTTTTCCCCACTATACCGGTAAGATATAAGAGGAGGCTTCCAGTGACTCCTGTTGAGGATGGCCTCACAAACACTGGAGTCTTGCCAACCTCATATACTTTGCATTACCCCTACTTGGTGTTCTTGACTATATTTTAGCTTAATTAGTAAGGTTGTAAACTGATCAAAAAGAACAAAATAAAAAAATGAAAAAAAAGAACAAGGCAGGATCATTTCAAAATCCATTTCCAGTCAAAATTTATAATTGTTTTTTTAAATGGGCTCTAGTGTGTTGGATCGCTGAGCCTCGTATGTTTCCCTGTTACCCAGAGGTGAAATTTTCCTGCAATAATTTGTGTCTCCAACTCCTCCCATTGCTGTAATGAAGGCGTCACTTACTTTTAGATGAGCTGCCAAATTATATGTTTATTCTCCTTGATGGGGCATCTATTGGGGAGCTGAACATCATAATGGTTTGTAATGATCACGGCAGGCAGGTGGGACTGTGAATTCTTATGAAGATGTCTTGTTAGTGGAGCCACCGAGATATGTAAGAAGGCAGCAGATGATTTAGCTGACAACAACCCGAAAGTATCAGTTTTGGTTGGATTTGCATTTCAAAATAAAATGAAGGTAATGTTTTTAGTTCAGATTTTGAACAAAATTACTTATATTAAAAGATGAACAAAACAAGACCATCCCATTTTAGTGACCCTCCAAAGGGATGCTATGCACAGTACATATGCACATAATATTTCACCAGCCAAATCTTCTGGATAAAGTTAAAGCAACATTTTCTTTAACAATGAAAAAGCATATATTAAAGCGGTGCTAAACCCAAAACCAAAAATGTAATATAGTGCAGTTTTCCAAACATTAAATGTGGTGGCTGCTCTGTCCTCTTCCTGCTGCTGAACTTCCGGCACTTAGGTGTTAACAGCTTTGGTTCTCCAGGCTCAGCTGCACAAAGATGATACAATGGGGGCCCCTTTCTGCCCTCTTCTCCATTAAGAAAGCTTCTTTCATTGATGGCACCGCCTATAACATGATCTGTGAATGGAGAAGACTCTGATCAGTCATAGGATTCTCTACCCCATTCACAGATCCTGTTACATCAAAGGGCCACACATTATGTTCAATATGTGTAATACTTGAGAGGACAGTCAGAGACTGCAGATCTAGTAGAGGAAATGAGGGCCAGAGAGTGTGGACATGATACATTTCTGGCTGGAGATATGCTGCAGAGGACAATATGAAACTGGGTACATGTTACATGAGGTTAGTAGAGATCAATGCTATTAGCCTAATCTATTTTCCCACTACAGACTGCTGAGGTTCAAGGGCCACACATCATATACCAAATGGGCGCATGTTGCCCTCGGGCTGCAGGTTGGGCACCAGGAACTTAACCAGTTAGTGGTCATAAAGTTATGGCAGATCAGTGTATACATCAGGGTTCGACAATTCCCGGTTGCCAGGTCGCCATGGCGACCAGAAATCGTGTCCTGGCGAGTGGCTCCCAATCCTTCACTCCCCTCACTATCTAACCACATCTCTGATTCGCTGAAGAGCTGTTCTCTGCCTGAGGCTGAGAGCTGTTAAATATAAACAAAACTCAGGGCAGTCTGCCGAGTTCTCTTATAACTATAAACACAAAAGATACAAAATTATCTTTTTGTTCTTTTATCAAAGGAATCCTGTAGATGAGGGAAAGTTTGACCACTTAACCGGTTCCCTACCAGCTCACGTACATTTACTGCTGCAGAGTGGCACTGTAGAGCGAATCGCCGCCTATAAATGGCGGCTCGCGCGTGTGCTGTAGCGAGCGGGAGCGCTCTCATGCCCACTGCACTCGCCAGGAGCGTGGCTGCGGCTCGGGTGGACTCGATTTCCGCCAGCAAGCTGCGATTGCCTGGGAGAGAGTAAAAACAGGGAACCGCCGATGTAAACACAGCGGTTCCTCGCTCGTGTGAGGCATGTAAGAGATCTACTGGTCCTTGCCACTGGGATCAGTTAGATCTCTTATTCCCCTGTCAGCCCAGCCCCCTCACAGTTAAAACATGCCTAGGGAACACACTTAAGCCTTAGATCACACCCTGCAGGTTAACCCCTTAACTGCCAATGACATTTACACAGTAATCAGTGGATATTTAAATTTCTGATCGCTGTATAAATCTCATTGGTCCCAAAAAAAGTGTCAAAATGTCTGAAATGTCCGCCGCAATATCACAGTCCTGATAAAAATCACAGATCGCCGCCATTACTAGTAAAAAAAACAAAAAAAAATTGTAAAACGCCAGAAAATTAATTATCATGGTTTGTAAACGCAGCAGATTGCGATTTTTTTTTTTCTTACCAAAAATATGAGGAAGAATATAAATCGTCCAATACCGATGAATACATTTTTTTTTTTTTGGATTTGTATTTTAGCAAAAAGTAAGAAATATTTTTTTTATGCAAAATTGTCACTCTCTTTTTGTTTATAGCGGTGATCAGAAATGACGCAGAGGCGATCAAATACCACCAAAAGAAAGCTCTATTTGTGGGAAAAAAAGGATGCATATTTCGTTTGGGTACAACGTCGCACGACCGCGCAATTGTCAGTTAAAGCGACGCAGTGCCAAATCGCAAAAAGTGCTCTGGTCCTAACGTGGGAAATCCTTCCTGGGCTGAAGTGGTTAAAGACTAAACCTTTTTTGACACTTTTGGCTTACAAATAAAAATCCATTTTTTTTTTTGCTAGAAAATTACTTAAAACCCCCAAACATTATATATATTATTTAGCAGAGACTGTAGAGAATACAATGGCGGTTGTTGCAATATTTTATGTCACACGGTGTTTGTGCAGCGGTCTTTCAAATGCAATTTTTTTGGAAAAAATACACTTTAATGAATTACAAAAAAAATTAGTAAAGTAAGCCCATTTTTTGTATAGTGTGAAAGATGATGTTACACAGAGAGAATAGGTATCTTTATTCTAAGCAACAAAATTGTGATTCCCGTTTTAGCCAGAGTCATGCAGCTCTACTGTGTGCTGTGAGGTGGAGGAGGGGAGATGAGGCAGCTGGATATGCAGAAGAGTCTTTTTATGTCCTTTGATAAAGCCCTGTGTATCGTCTACAATTACCACTCTTTATGTGCAGCTGGGCTCCAGTATTTCATGGTGACCGGAAACCCACCAGGGTAATGAAAAGTTACCGTGGGGGACACACAAGTGGCTGAAAGGAGGCAGCAGAAGATCAGCAGCACTGGAATACTTTCACCTTTTTTTTGTATTTTATTTAAAGTGTCACTAAAGCTTCATTTATGTGTGCAGTTGGGTGGTAAAAATGTGCAGTAGACATGTTTTTGCCATCCACCAACGGCCACCCTTAAGCTCCGTTAGGTAGCAGATGAGGGCGTTTTACATGCCACAGACATGATGCATTAGGCATAATGAGTTTCCCCCATAAGAGGTTTTTAGTGTCACTCTTTTTGGCCAGCCTATAACCCTGATGTAACGGTGTTACATTGGAGTTATTGACTGGCTGCTCTGCTGTGAGTAAGTTAGGGTTAGGGGGGCGCAAATTACTTTCCTTACTCTGGGCGCTGACAACCCCACACTACGTTAAAAAAAAAAACTGGCTCCTCACTTTTTTAGCTGGCTCCTAGACTCAAAGAAAATACTCAAATATTAGATTCCCAAAACACTGAACATATCCTTGTCTAGAAGAAACAGTAGGCGTAACACCAGGATGGAGCTGTCTATGATTTTTTCACAACAATATCACTTAATTACCTTCTGCTGGTACAACAACGAGGGTGTAAAAATTCTTTTTACTTCTTCATAACTTTACATATTGCCTTGAGATCTCTTAGTCCTAATGCCCAAATTCAGAATCAGGATTAGTCATCACCATTCTAAAGCTGTTATTTTCACTTGTCAAGAAAGCGGTTTATTTCTTTATGTGAAATAACTTTTTTTCTACAGTTTGTGTGTAATACAGAGGCAGCTTGTGAAGTCTATAATGAGACCTGAACTTTTCAAAGTAAAAAAATGTTATTAAAGTGGTTGTCAACTCTTGACAACCACTTTACCCTACAGGTAAGCCTGTAATAAGGCTTACCTGTAGGTGCCCTGCATATCTCCCAAACCTGCAAAGTTTAGGAGATATACAGTGTAAATGCATGTGCCGATGTCAAGTGTGCCGTAAATGACAGCTCCCATGTGGGAGTGACGTCAGCGCGGCTCCGGCCAATCACAGCGATGGAGTCTGCACTCCATCGCTCCCAGGAGACACAATCAACATGACGCCGGCCACAACGGTGCTTTGGGTCCGCTACAACAAGGTCGCTCCAAGGTAAGTATTTCATAATGAGCTAATATTTGATGCATACTAGCTCATTATGCCTTTGTCTTGCAGGTGTTTTTTTTCCCCCTCCCTAGACAACCACTTGGGGCATGACTTCTGGTCTAAGTCAACTTTAACCGCTTGCCGACCGCTGGTCGGCAATTGACGGCGACAGAATGGCTCTGTAACGCAAATCGCCGTCATACGACGGCGGGCGCGATACAGAGCCATTGTGAGCGCGCTCACTGTGTTCGGGGGGGGGCCAGGGAGCGGGTGCGGCGGCTTCGATTGCCGCCGGCCACCCGCGATGCCCCCCCCGGAGCGAATGAGCGGAGGTCCGTGTATGTAAACACGGACCTCCGCTCTGTGTGAGGGGGAAGGGCTGTGATCACAGCCTTCCCGTACATGAAGGCTGTGACCACTTCCCTTCCCCAGCTAGGCAAGCCCCCCTACAGTAAGAACACGCCCAGGGAACATACTTAACCCTTAGCGCGCCCCCTGCAGGTTAACCCCTTCACTGCCAATGGCATTTACACAGTAATCAGTGCATTTTTATAGCACTGATCGCTGTATAAATGCCAATGGTCCCAAAAAAGTGTCAAAATGGTCCGCCATGTCTGCTGAAATATCGCAGTACCGCAAAAAACCGCAGATCGCCGCCATTTTTAGTAAAAAATAAAAAAAATTAAAAACCCCAAAAATGAATTCTCATCATCCGTAAACGCGACCACTTTTGCGCAAACCAATCAATAAACGCCGATTGCAATTTTTTTTATCGCAAATATGAGGAAGAATATAAATCGCCCAAAAACGGTGAAAAAAAATGTTTTTTTTTTATTTTTTTTTTGGATTTGTATTTTAGCAAAAAGTAAGAAATTTGGGTTTTTTTGCAAAATTGTCGCTCTTTTGTTTATAGCGGCGATCAGAAATGACGCAAAGGTGATCAAATACCACCAAAAGAAAGCTCTGTTTGTGGGAAAAAAAGGACGCAAATTTCGTTTGGGTACAACGTCGCACGACCGCGCAATTGTCAGTTAAAGCGACGCAGCGCCAAATCGCAAAAAGGGCTCCGGTCCTAAAGCTGGAAATCCTTCCGGTCCTTAAGTGGTTAAAGGGTTCACCTTTCCTGAAAAACTGCCTATGCAGAGGTTAGGCTGGCCATAGATGGAGCCATTTTCTTTCCTGAAACCTCGGGGTAATCCCTTCCGTTGAGTCATTATGTTCTTTTGTACAACAGCTGCTAGCAATAATCGCATGATAATTGATTGATCAACTTGAGTACATTCAGCCTGCCCATACATGGTTCTATTCTCAGCCTATTCCTGCCCATCTATGCAGAGGTAAGGCTGGCCATAGATGGAGAAATTTTGTTTCCTGCAACTCATGGAGCCATTGTATTCTGTTGTGCATTCAGCCTGCCAATACATGGTTCGATTCTCAGCCAGCTCCTGCCCATCTATGCTGTGGTAAGGCTGGCCATATATGGAACAATTTTCTTTCCTGCAACCACGAGGGGAATCCCTCCCATGGAGCCATTGTGTTCTTTTGTATAACAGCCCCTAGAAATAATCACATGTAAAATTCAAGAGGCTGGTTGTATACAAGTTGATTGATTGATCAACTTTGGTACATTCGGCCTGCCCATACATGGTTTGAATCTCAGCCGGTTCCTGCTGAACTGGCCGAGATTTGAACCGACTATGGCCGGCTTAAGGGTTGCTTGTAGATGAAAACCAGCTGTGCAGCTTTGATTAACCACCTCAATACCGGGCCTGTTTTCTGGACTTGGTTTTAACAAGTTAAAACCATTTTTTTGCTATAAGATTACTTAAAACCCCCAAACATTTTATATATATATTTTTTTCTAACACCTTAGAGAATAAAATGGCGGTTGTTGCAAAACCTTGTCACACCGTATTTACGCAGCGGTCTTACAAGCGTGTTTTTTTTTTTTTTTTTTGAGTGAAAAAATAAGACAACAGTAAAGGTAGCCCAATTTTTTTCCATATTGTAAAAGCTAATGTTACGCCGGGTAAATTGATACCCAACATGTCATGCTTCAAAATTGCGCCCGCTCGTGGAATGGCGACAGACTTTGCAACCTAAAAATCTCCATTGACGACGTTTAAAAATTTCTACAGGTTACATGTTTTGAATTACAGAGAAGATCTAGTGCTAGAATTATTGCTCTCACTCTAACGATTGTGGCGATACCTCACATGTATGGTTTTAACACCTTTTCATATGCGGGCGGGACTTACGTATGCGTTCGCTTTTGCACACGAGCTCATGGGGATGGGGCGCTTTAATTTTTTTTTCTTATTTATTTTACTTTTTATTTTTTAATTTTACACTGCTCTTTAAAAAAAAAAGTGATCACTTTTATTCCTATTACAAGAAATGTAAACATTCCTTGTAATAGAAAAAAGCATGCCAGGACCTCCTAAATATGAGATCTGGGGTCAAAAAGACCTCAGATCTCATATTTACAGTTAAAGGCAAAATAAATAAATAAAAAAATGACAGTTCAAAAAAAAAAAAAATGTCTCCTTTAACCACTTGCTTACTGGGCACTTAAACCCCCCTCCTGCCCAGACCAATTTTAGGCTTTCAGCGCTTCGCATTTTGAATGACAATTGCGCGGTCGTGCAACGTTGTACCCAAACAAAATTTTTATCATTTTTTTCCCACAAATAGGGCTTTCTTTTGGTGGTATTTGATCACCTCTGCGGTTTTTATTTTTTGCACTATAAACAAACAATAAGTGACAATTTTAAAAAAAGAACAATATTTTTTACTTTTTGCTATAATAAATATCCAAAAAAAAAAATAACAAAAAAATGATTCATTGGGTTTGGCCGAGATATATTCTTCTACATATTTTTGGTAAAAAATATTGCAATCAGCGTTTATTGATTGGTTTGCGCAAAAGTTATCGCGTCTACAAACTATGGGAATTGATTTGTGCCGTTTTTATTATTTTTTTTTACTTATAATGGCAGCGATCTGTGATTTTTATCAGGACTTTGATATTGGGGCAGATATGTCGGACATTTTTGACAGTTTTTTGGGACCAATGACATTTATACAGTGATCAGAAATTTAACCCCTTCCTGCCGGTAGGACGTCCATGGACCTCCTGGACTTTGAGGGGTGATATCTGAACGGTGCCAGCAGCTACAGGCACCGTTCAGATATAATTTTTTTCAGGCTAGCGATTCTGTGCACCATAAGAACGATCATAGCGGCAGTTCAGCCGCTTGATCGTTCTTGTAGGCAGCGGGAGGGGATGCCCCCCCCTCCCACCGCCATTCTGTGCTTCTCCTGTGCCACCTGTACAATCGGTGGCAGGGAGAAGAGATCCGTCGCCGCCGGATTGTCGTCAGGGAGATGACTGATGACCATCTGGTCACCAGTCATCTCTATGACCCTCGGAGGCTCGGGCGCGATGTTATGACGTCACGCCCGGCCCGGCTTTAGTAAACAAAGCCGTGATCACGGCTGGAAAGGCCGGGATCAGAATTTTTGTTTTCTGACCTCAGTCTTTCCAGCCTGCAGGAGAGATGTGAGGTCATATTGACCCCACCATCTCTCCATAAAGAGGAACGGTCATGCACCATTCCTATTACAAGGGATGTTTACATTCCTTGTAATAGGAATAAAAGTGATAAAAAAAAAAATTAAAGAGACAGTGTAAAAATAAAAAAATAAAAGTAAAATAAATAATAATAATAAAAAAAAAATTAACGTCCCCGCGTGCTCGCACGCAGAAACGAACGCATACATAAGCCCCGCCCACATATGTAACCAGTGTTTAAACCACACATGTGAGGTATCGCCGCGTGTGTTAGAGCGAGAGCAACAATTCTAGCAGTAGACCTCCTCTGTAACCCTAAACATGTAACCTGTAAAAAATTTTAAAGAATCGCCTATGGAGATTTTTAAGTACCAAGGTTTGGCGCAATTCCATGAGTGTTCGCAATTTTAAAGCATGACATGTTGGGTATCAGTTTACTCGGCGTAACATCCTCTTTTACAACATACAAAAAAATTGGGCTAACTTTACTGTTTTGTATTTTTTTAATTCACTAAACTGTTTCTTTTCCAAAAAAAACGTGTTTGAAAAATTCCTGCGCAAATATCGTGTGATATAAAAAGATGCAATGATTGCCATTTTATTCCCGAGAGTCCCTGCTAAAAAAAACATATATAATGTTTGGGGGTTCTGAGTATTTTTCTAGCAAAAAAAATTATGTTTTTTACATGTAGGAGAGGAGTGTCAGAAATGGCCCGGTAAGGAAGGGGTTAAATGTCCACTGATTACTGTATAAATGTCACTGGCAGTGAAGGGGTTAACCTGCAGGGGCAGTGAAGGGGTTAACAATGTTCCCTGGGCGTGTTCTAACTGTGTGGGGGCAGGGCTGGCAGGGACATAACAACTCTAACTGATCCCAGTGACAGGGATCAGTAGATCTGCTATGTCCCCCTTCACAGAATGGAGAACCGCCCTGTTTACATTGGCGGTTCCCCGTTTTGCAGCTCTAACAGGCGATCGTGGGTCATGAGCGGACATCAAATCCGCCCGACCCGTGGGCACGCCCACGCAGAGCGCAGCGGCCGCGTGCTGTCGCCTGTGAGTGCGCACCGGGAGCGTGCACAAGCATCCGCCTGGCAATTGAGATCCGCGCTGTAGCCGTTTTTCGGCTATAGCGCGGATCTGAAGGGGTTAAGAGCATTGGGCTGAAGTGGCTTGTGACGCTGCTTCCGCCCTGCAATGTTATGGAGCCAAGTGGGCAGCATCTTCCGCTCACTCGGCTTCCTGTGCAGGGGGGGCACTGACCTGATCAGCTCCGCTGCTGACATAGGTCCGGTGAGTGGCAGAGATGACGGGAAAGTGGCGGGAGGAGGGGCACCTCTCCTGCCACTGATAAAAGTGATATTGCGGTGAAACTGCCGCTAAGACCACTTTTATCTTGCAGAGAATCACCGGCAGAAAAAAACGGTATCTGAATGGTGCCTGTAGCTGCTGGCACGATTCAGATATCACCGCTCAAAGCAGCAACGTCGTATGACAGCGCCCTGAGGTGAAGTGGTTACAGTTGAACAATGCCCCTGCTGTAGGTATAGGCCATTTATGTACCTCTTTTAGAAATGGAATTCCCCCACCCTGACTTGTTGGGACATTGCCATTACTGTTCGTCCCCATAATCACGGGAGCATGGTCTCCAATTCAAAACCCTGTGCATGCATGGGTTTTGCTGTTTTCTCCGTCTCAGCAGTGATTAGCTCAGAGCTACTGCGACAGGGAGGAGGGAGCGCTCATGCGCAAGGGTTTGAATCGGGGGGTGCTCACACCTGTAATAGCAGAGGCACATAGAAATGGCTGGAATCACCTTAAAGTGGTTCTAAAGGCAGAAAGTTTTTTTAATTTAATGCATTATAATGTATAAAGGTAAAAAACCTTCTGCATGAAGCTCTCCCTCTAGCTCCCCTTTATACTCACCTGAGCCTGATCTTGATCCTACTATGTGCATGAGAGTAGAGGCTTCTTCTTCTTCCTCATAGGCTCTGACACAGCAGTGGGAGCCATTGTCAATCATAGTCAGTGAGGAGGGAGCAGGGGGTGGGGCCGAACTGCACTCTGTGTATCTATGGAAACACAGAATTGGCTCAAGAGCGAGCATGCACGGGTTTCCCCATAGCAAGCGGCTTGCTATGGGGGCACTCAGCGGGAAGGAGGAGCCAGGAGTGCTGGTGGGGGACCCGAGAAGAGAAGGATCGGGGCTGTTCTGTGCAACTTCTGCACAGAGCAGGTAAGTAGGACATGATTGTTATTTTAAGAAAAAATCCTTTACAACCACTTTAACCAACTCAATACTGGGAACTTCCTGCCCAGGCCATTTTTCAGCTTTTAGCGCTATCACACTTTGAATGACAATTACTCAGTCATGCAACACTGTACCCATATGAAATTTGCGTATTTTTTTCACACAAATAGAGCTTTATTTTGGTGGTATTTAATTACTGTTTTTTGTGCTATAAATAAAAGAAAATTTGGTGAAAAAAATGCCTTTTTCTTTGTTGCTGTCATAAAATTTTGCAAATTAGTAATTATTCTTCATAAATGTTGGCCAAAATGTATACTGCTACCTATCTTTGATAAAAATAACCCAAATTGGTGTCCTTGTGAAAGTTATAGGGTCTACAAGCTATGGTGCCAATCATTGAAAATTAATCACACCTGATTACACCTGATGTAGTGAAGGCATATCTAATTTCTTGAGACACTAACAAGTCAAGAAAATACAAATACCCCCAAATGACCCCTTTTTGGAAAGTAGACATTTCAAGGTATTTAGTAAGTTGCATGGTGAGTTCTTTTAAGTTGTAATTTTTTTCCCACAATTCTTTGCAAAATGAAGATAATTATTATTATTATTTTTGTACAAAATTGTCATATTAACAAGTTATTTCTCACACATGGCATATGCATACTTGCAACTACACCCAAAAACAAATTCTGCTACTCCTCCTGAGTATGGCGATACCACATGTCTGAGACTTTTTCACAGCCTGGCCACATACAGAGGCCCAGCATGCAGGGAGCACCATCAGGTATTCTAGGGACATAAATTACACATCTAATGTCATGACGACCTATCACACTTTTGAAGGTCCTGTAGCACCAGGGCAATGGAATTGCCCACAAAATGACCCCATTTTGGAAAGCAAACACCCCAACATATAATCTATGAGACAAAATGAGTCTTTTGAACGCTTATTTTTTTTCCAGAAGTTTTCGGAAAGTGTGGAAAAAAAATGAAAACACTTTTTTTACACAAAGTTGTCCATTTATAAGATTTTTCCAACACATAGCATCTACATAGCAAAAATGACACCCCAAAATACATTCTGCTACTCCTGATTATGGCGATACCACATGTGTGAGACTTTTACACAACCTGGCACATACACAGGCCCAACATCCAAGTAGTAGCATCAGGCGTTCTAGGAGCGTAAATTACACATATAATTTCCTGACAACCTATCATTTTTGAAGGCCCTTCATATTTCTAACACATAGCATGTACCAAGAATTACACTCCAAAATAAATTCTATTGTGGAAAGGGTAAAAAAAGAAGTATTGCCTGTGGTTTTAGTAGTGTCCACCGAGGAGAGCATTGGTCCAGGCAGCAGGCAGGGATGTGCTTAGTGACAGCAATAGTAATTATCCAGGCAGCAGGCACGGATATTGTCTATAGTCAGTACAAGTATATTGTCAGAACAGCCAAAGCATTTGTCCATAGGAATTTTCCAGGCAAAGACAACCAGCAGAGCCATAATATTGGTCATGGTACACTGTTACCTGCAGTCATTGTACAGCTCTCCAGCCCTTCATAAACATACTGCCTCTTGCTACAGCTAATTACTTCCATAGTCCATGTAGCAGGCAGAGGTGTGGTCAGTTCATGCAGCAGGCAGAGGCATGATGGCAGTAAGTCAGTCAGGTAAGACCTGTGCACAGGGGCACAGGAGTAGAGTCTTCTCCCACCCAAATATCTTTGAGGCCTCCCGGCAACCAGACCCTAATCCGGAAATTACGAAACCTTGGAGAAAAAAAAAATTATCCGGAAAAACAATTCTGGTGCCCCTCACATATGTTAGACCCCTGTGTACGACAGTAGCAGGGCAACAGATCAGTCCAAGTGGTAGGCAAAAGCATAATTGATCAAACAGGCCAGGGTCAGTTCACGTGTAAGCAGTCCAAACGGTAGGCAGAAGCGTAGTTGGTAAAACAGGCCAGGGTCAGTTAATGGGAAAGCAGTCCAAACGATGGGCAGAAGCATAGTTGAAAAACAAGCCAGGGTCAGTTCACGTGGAAGGAAGTGGCATGGTTATTTGGAGAAGCATTGAAAATGGTCAGCACAGATGATGAAAATAGGCAAATATATGGGCTAATATTTTAGGGTTGTGTGGTAAAGTCGGAAGCATTCACCAATGCAAAGGCCAGGTTCAGAGGGACACTGGGGACAATGATAGCTGTCTTCAGCCTGTTTCAGAAGGTATAATGTTAAGGAAGTGGCACTCATGAAGTCAGCTAACCCAATCAGAGCGAAGGTTTTCTAGGGGGGAGGGGCTTTGTTGATAAATGAGGGATGTGACAACTTCTTCAATGGATTTTAGGAAGGGGGCAGGGCTTTCTGTGGATTTGGTGAAGATTATATAAGTTTTAAACGGCCAAATGGATAAGATAAATTGCTACTTTCTTGTACCAGAACCGGGACCTCCTTATTGCCAAATTGTGTTGAATCATTTGGTCATTGAAATCCATCCCCCCATGTAGAGATTGTAATCTTGAATACATGTTGGATTTTCAATGGACCTTGAAATAAAAAATTGGGGTGGGGCTATGGGTTCCCCAATTTTATTATCAAATATACATTAAATTGTCTATTCTATAATTCGATAACCTACTGAGACTCTGATAAAATTAATGATGATACTACAATAACAAGGTTAGCTATATAAATAATCACTCTGCTTTAATAAAGCAAGGGTCTCATTTATTATAAAGAAAGTAGAAATGCTAACATCAAAACACTAAGAGGAAATATTACAGAGCGTATAACACAAATAATATAAGGTGATACGTTACTTAACCACTTCCCGCCCGGCCTATTGACACATGACGGCCGGGCGGTGACTCTGTTACCTTGACCGGGCGCCTATTGACGCCCTCAGGATAACCCGCGCTCGCGCATCGCGGCGACTGGTGGTGTCGTGGGTCAGTCTGACCCACGGCATTACCATGTGATCAGCCGTGATTGGTCAACAGGAAGAGCCGTTTGAAGACCTGAGTAGTGGAGAGCTGATCGGCTGCTCTCCTGACAGGGGGGTCTGCGCTGAACGTTTATCAGCGCAGCCCCCCTCAGGATCACCACACTGGACCACCAGGGAGCCCCCCCAGGGAAACCATAAGGAGGCCGCCCATGGACCACCAGGGAGACAATCTGAAAGCCACCCAGGGACCACCAGGGAGCCCACACTAGACCACCAGCTAAGGGCATACAGTGCACTGTAGGGATGGCACTGTGCCCATATGTGATGCCTGCCAGTGCCATCCCTAACAGTGCTATATACAGTGCCACCTATCAGTGTCCACCAGGGCCACCTATCAGTGCCACCTATCAGTGCACAGTGCCACCTATCAGTGCCCATCAGTGCTGCCAATGAGTGCCCATCAGTGCCGCATTTCAGTGCCACCTATCAGTGCCCGTCAGTGTAGCCTCATCAGTGCCTATCAGTGTAGCCACATCAGTGCCTGTCAGTAAGGAGAAAATGTACTTGTATACAAAATTTTGTGACAGAAACAAAGAAAAACTATTTTTTTTCCCAAATTTTCGGTCTTTTTAAATTTGTAGCACAAAAATAAAAACTGCAGAGGTGATCAAATACCACCATAAGAAATCTCTATTTGTGGGAACAAAATGATAAAAATGTTGTTTGGGTACAGTGTAGCATGACCACACAATTGTCATTCAAAATGTGCTGAAAGCTGAAAATTGGTCTGGGCGGGAAGGGTGGTAAGTGCCTGGTATTGAAGTGGTTAAGCCGTCCTCCGTGTAGTAAATTGTCAGCTGGCTTGATGGAACAAAGAGAGAGCGAAGAGGAAGGATCTCAGGCTTTTAAGCCCACTCATGCACCATCCACACACACGCCCAGCGCCAGCCTATTTCCACATTCTGACCAATGGTGGCAGACTTCCTTTCCTTCAGGAAGCATTCTGTGTTGTACGCAGTAGCAACCACTAAGGGCAGCATTCCAGTTACAGCTTGGTCTTTGATCTTTGGTGGCTCAAGCAATCAGTCACCTTATCAGCAGTTCACTATTGAGGCTTTTGTGTACAGCCAATCAGGCACCTCAATATTTATTACACCAGGTGGCTTACATTCAAGCTTTACTCCCACACCAGGGGGCATGAAGGTTTGGATATGCATTCTTCAGTTCATAGCTTTGATGGGAAAAGCCTATTGAATGGCATTACAGTCTGCTTCCAAGAGTGCTGCTAAGTATAACCAAACTTCATATTCAAAAGCATCTTGCATTATGAAATACTAACATGTTGCCTTCCAACAGACCTCTTCTTCTTTGAACCTCGATTGTGGTGTCATCATGCATGGTGGATATCATGTGCACATTTCTGTTATCCTTCCACCTCAAGGCCAGCACTTTTTTGCATCGCAAAGTTACTCTTTCCTCCTTTTGCAGTTTTTTGCTTACGATGGAATGTGGGAAGCCCTTCCTATTCTTTCTGGAGGTTCCGCAGGCCAGGGTTTTAGCAACGTATAGATGTATGAAAAGGGGCAAGCTGGTGTAGAAATTATTAAGGTATATGTGGTAACCTTTGTTCAGCAGTGGGTAGGCCAGGTCCCATACAATTTTACCAGATGTGCCCATGTAGGCCGGGCACTCAGGGGGCTCAAGCTGGGAATCTCTTCCTTCATATATGCAGAATGCATACAGATATCCAGTTGTGTGATCGGTGGCATGTGACGTTTACTAATAGGTGATGACGGTCACTGACGGGTGATTGGCAATGGTCACTGATGGGTGACTGGCGGTGGTCACTGATAAGTGACGGGTGACTGGTGGTGGTTACTGATGGGTGACTGGCGGTAGTCACCGATCGGTGACGGGTGACTGACAGTGGTCACTGATGGCTAACGAGTGACTGGCGGTGGTCAATGATGGCTAACGAGTGACTGGCGGTGGTCACTGATGGGTGACAGGCCACGGGTGACTGGCGGTAGTCACTGATGGGTGACAGGCAACGGTCACTGATGGGTGACGGGTGTCTGGTGGTGGTCACTGATGGGTGACCAGTGACAGGCCACGGGTGACTGGCGGTGGTCACTGATGGGTGACGGGTGACAGGCCACAGTCACTGATGGGTGACGAGTGACAGGTGCACTTTATGATGGCAGATGGGGTGACTGTTGGGTGACAGGTGTTTGTGCAATACAGTACAATACACAGATCGGCAACTCACTGATCCTGGCTCTCCTCTCCTCACACTGGAGACGGTGTGTGAGGAGAGAAGAACTGATAACAGCTAGTTACCACTCTGTGTTTACATTTGTGATCAGCTGTGAGTGGATCACAGCCAATCACATGGTAACAGCTGCCGGCCAATGGCTGTATGCTAGTGTGGGTGACGGGCAGTGGTCCTGGGAACACGCTGCCACCGACATGCACGTGCAGCGCGATCATGCGCCATGTGCATAAGGGTAGTACCATTTTTGATCAGCTGTGACTTCATCACGGCCGATCACGTGGTAAACAGCCATGCCCAATGGCTGTTCACCCCCCGTCGGTCACGAGCTGTGTCCTGGGGACACACCGCCACTGACAGTGCTGGGATGCGCGCGTGCTAGCGCGGACATGCCCGGTTTAACCTGCCTAGCGGTATTCCCGAGCGTGACTCGGGGTTAATTTTCGCTACCAGAAGCGGTAAGCCCGAGTCACGCTCGGGGTACATTGCAGAGGGAGCAGCGGGGTATCCTTACCTGATCCCGGCAATCCAGCGATGTTCCCCGCTGTGATCGCCGGTGAGAGCCCCGGCGGATGTCTCCTCTCTCTCTTCCTGCTTCCGTCTGTGATGCAGCGTAATCTGACAGGACTGTATATATTGTATCACTTTTGAATCGCCTCTGTGCGGCGCTGCGGCTCACAGAGACGATTCAAAAGTGATACAATATATACAGTGGAATCCTGTCAGGTTACACTGTATCACCTCAGATTTTACCTCAGATCTTCACTGCTCTGGCTGCCCTTTTTGCCAAAAAATATATAAAAAATATATATATTTTTTACCATGGCATCAAAGCGTCACTTTAGCGTCACCAAAGCGGGTTTGGATCAGATAAGTGACAGCGACAGTGACACAGAGCCCCTCGCAGAATTGAGCGACAGCGATAGCGATTCGTGGCAAGATTCATCATCCGACTCTGACACTGACCAGAGAAGTGGCGACATCGACGAATCTGCACTTGAGCTCACTGAGGTGCGCACTTGGTGCCCTATTGATTGCGGTATGGATGCAGTACCACCGCCAAGATTCCCGTTTACAGGATCGCCTGGGATGAAGGTAGACGTTGATCACAATGATCCTTTGGCATACCTAAAATTATTTCTGACGGATGACGTCATTGAAAAGATTGTGACAGAGACAAACCGCTATGAAGAGCAGCAATCCACTACTCTGCACAGCAGGTTTTCCAGAACCAGAAAATGGGAACCGGTGAGTAAGGAGGACATATGGAAATTTCTGGGGCTAATACTTCTTCAGGGGGTGGTGGGGAAACCCCTGCAAAAATGGTACTGGTCTACCAATAAATTGCTGGCAACCCCATTTTTTGGCACCATCATGTCCGAGTACCGATTCTCCCTCATAATGAAGTATTTGCAC
>BLSH010357725.1:545835-567878 GCA_018402905.1 Glandirana rugosa
CGGTTTAAAGTTAGGTACACACCCGTAGGGAGAAGTTTCAGCTAGTAATCTTAGAGTGATAGTCTTATGTTACAGAGTCGTCCCCTCTAAGGAAGTATGTGGAGCGAACACACCTACCTCCTTGGTCAAGTTGGGTACATACCTATCGAATTGGTGAACGGCGGGTGGGTGGCAGTTTACTGCCGCCCCGAAACGTTGAGAACAAAACCCGTCTGCAGTATCCTGCAGCCGGGAAATTGGAGGGACCGCCATACTAATACAGTCCTTAAAACAAGGTTTTCACCATGGTAAAAAAACGTACCTACATCTGAGAGGTCTACTAGAGTATTCTTTGGTCAGGTTTAAGTAAGTAATTACTAAGAATTGCAGGCCTACAATACATAACACCAAATTTCCATGCAAAAAAATGGTACCACTTTTGGAACAAAATTCCTGACATAATCATACCGCCAGGGAGGTTAAAGGGCCGACGTCCTATGACGTCTGCCCAAAACAAGAGTTGCAAAGCCCCGCCGTCATTTGACGGTGGGTGGGCGGCAAGTGGTTAAGCTATCCATACATGGGTTGAACTGGTTCCTCCATCCACACAAGCGAGGTGTATGAAGGAATCTCCCCTGCTGAGACATTGTATTCTGATAGTGAGATTCTAATGATCGACTTTGAAGAGGGATGCCCACACATGGATTGAAATTTGGCTGGTTGCTGCTGAGCTAACTCAATTTTCATCCATCAATGGCCAATTTTAGCAGCGTTCTAGCTACAAGGCGGAACAGGGGGGGTACAACCTCTGAAAGTTTTTCGGCCAGTCTTCAGTATGACCTGCCCCTTTAGCAGAGGTATTGTTCAACTTTAATCAAAGCTGCACAGTTGGTTTTCATCTACAGGTATTTTTGGGTTAACTAACCCTTTAGAATCAGCAAATATCATAGGATTGTGCTCTCATTAGTGTAATGGCAGACATTGGTTTGTAATTTATCCAAAAGAGGGCCTTTTTTGCTCTGAAGAGCCCCAGTTAGGGAGATTCACCTTCTTAACCATATTTGTCCTGTTTACTGTTATCACCAAGAGTGAGACAAAAACCCACATTTAGCTTTGTCACCAAGACAGTTATAGAGGGGAAATCATCCAAGGGGAACACATGTTCTGGTGACAATCAGGGACTCCTCACTTTGCAGGGATTTTATCTCATTTCCTGTTTTGGCTATGGGACAGGAAGTGAAAGGAAATCTATTTAATGGGACACAGATGAAAACAGCATGACAGCAGTTTACTCTATCCAATACAAAAAAAGACATTTGACTTTGAATAACTATAAATACTATACTAACTAACTATACTAACTATAAATATTCTTTCTATACTGTTCTGCAGTTACAAGGTACATATGCTAGATTTTTTTCTGTAATGTAAGGAGCGCTTCCCTGCTGTGCTCCTGCATTAGCTGGGTTATCAGCACCATGTAGAGCAGAGGACAAGCACTGAGTAGGGAACAGAGAAGTTGATTATTTGAACATTAGCTACCATTCCATTTCTAGAAAAGGGGGTTAAAGCATCAAATTGCTATATTTAATGATTTGGACATTAACGATTTCCAGAGGTATCTTACCTTTTAATCAGACTGGAGCCGTTTATTACACACAGACTCCATGAAAAATACATTAAAGTGCTGTGCATTGTGCATTAAGGTGTAAGGTGCTTGATATGCCTTTGGTTTTAAAAATGCAGCTCTACCACTCCAAGAGAGCTTCTAAATCCAGGGCACATGCCTGCAAGCCTTTATGTGTTTATTTTAGTTGGCACCTAAAGTGGACTTAGCATCAGATGTATTTTCTCCCTTAAACTACACTGTGGGCACAATTGTTCGGCAAGTTGTACTTTTGAGGATTCATTTCATTATTGTATATATATAAACCGGCGTTTATCAGCGTCTGCGGTTTTTTTTCTTCATTAACTTCCATTGACTGCAAAAAACGCCGGACGCCGATAAATAGCCGTTTAGCGGCGTTTATGAGCGTTTAGCGGCGCTTACTGGCGTTTTTTGTGGTCAAAAGAACGACTTTTGAACGCCAATTCAGGGCGTTCAGATAACAGCCCAAGAACGCCACTGCTGATAAACGACAATTAACATCCATGTGTGCATGGACACCTAGGATAACATAAAGTGGCGTTTTTGGGTTGTTAAAAAACCCGACCAAAAACACCAAAAACGGTCGTTTATCAGATACAGTGTGCATGGAGCCTAAGTGCTCCACCACAAAACAAGTGATTCTCCACCCACGGAAATGCTTGTTCACCTTGTAAGTGGACCCATATGAATTACAGGTCAATCAGGCTTTTTTGAAACCACCTCTAAGGACCCTTTCTCACGGGCGTTCCGTTCAGGTCCGCCTGTCTGTTTTTCCTTTATGTGTCCTTTATATGTCCGCTGACGTCCGGCGCTCTCCGATCCGCTCCACAAAGTCAGATGGATGGAAACCCTATTTTTCCATCTGTCTGGGGATCGGATCGAATGACAACAGACAGACGATCCGTTGTCATCTGATTTCCCATAAAGGAGAGCGGCGCTCTGACAGATTCATCACTGCACAGTGAGCGGAGACGGAACTGTCATCCGTCGGCTCAATGGGGATCAGCGGATCGTTCCCCGCTGAGCAAAAACAGACCCCGCACGCGGAACGCCCGTGTGAAAGGGGCCTTAGGTCTGATACTTCTCCAGCTAAAAAAACATCAGTTTGACTCGTCTTTAAATGGACATCGTAACCTGAGCGAGCCCCATCGCCAACAAGTACTCCGTATGAAGGGAAAATAAAACAGGTGTATATAGTGTAATATGCTCCTTTATTTAAAACGAGCTTGCCAATGGCAAATAAAACTACTCACAATTAACAAATGTAAAACCAGCAAATAAAAGAAGCCTATACAGGCTCACATAAAACTGGGATCTGAGGACATACAAACTGGTCCAAGAGTGACATCACCTGGCTCCGCCTCCACACGTTACGCCACACCCCATGTGGCTTCATCCTGGCCATCCACATAGAGATTTCTTGTGTTCAGTCTGTGGATGGACGAATCTCCCCTGCCAGGCTATTATATTCTGACAGGTGGCAATGGCTGATTGGATGCAGGCGCTATGTCTCCTTAGACAATAGGCGAATTAACAAATAAAGGATAATTCACCTTTAGGAACATGTTGCACCTTCCACCTATTAGGGTGGGCCATGTAACCTGTTCCATCTGCTGCAGCTGCTCTCCACTGCCCTCTCTCCCCATGACAGCAGTACAGAGAAAAGTTCCCCGTACTAGCTGTCACATTTTGAAAAACGAGTTCTGTGTATGAATGAACTGCAAGTCCCGACACCCTATGCGGCTGTCAGCTTGTAGTTCTCAATGAACTAACATGGTGCTGTTGAACTTGAGCACTGTGGTAGTGCATTAAATATTTCTGTCAGTGTGAAACTGCTTGGCCGTGCGATGTATGGGGCAGACAGCTCACACTGACAGTCAGCAGAAGATCTGCATGACTTTCAGTGATCTGCTGATTGCTGGTGCAATGCTTTCCGGGAAAAAAAAAATAGTTGATGCATAATTTTTTTCCAGAAAAAAATGTGCATTTATTATTTTTTTATAAAAGGTGAACTTATCTTTTAAGTTTTGTCAAACAGAGTGGTGCTGGCACTGCAAGCCAGAAGGAATCAGATAAAATTCAAGCATGCTACGGCCTCTCATCTTGACCTACTATAAGGTTACAATGTTGCACTCTAATTACTGGAGTAGGAGACAGAGGAAATGCTCCCTCTTGTTTGCAGTAGACTCATGACATCCATTTATTCTAGGCAATGACACTAGAACACAAGGACAACTTTTAATGATGAGAGGTGTGTATGTGTGTGTGTGTGCGCATGTGTATGTGTATATATATGTGTGTGTGTGTGTGTGTGTGTGTGTGTGTGTGTGTGTGTGTGTGTGTGTGTGTGTATATATATATATATATATATAAATATATATATATATACACAGCAGGCCCGGACTGGCCATAGGGCATACCAGGCATATGCCCAGTGGACTGCATGTTCTAGGAAGAGCAGCCTCTTGATGACTGGGCCCCACAGCGGGAGGTAAGGGGCGGACAGCCGGTCTGGACAGGGCTAACACAGACCGCGACTGCCGCTCGCCTCCCGCTATACGGCCATTCCTAAAGCAGAGCTGGCACCAGCAAACTTGCGTGGTGCAGAAGAGTGTGGGAGAGAAAGCTCCTGTGACAGGAAGCGCCTGCAGGGGACAGACACTTTGTGGACCAGGCACGCTGGTGGTATAGCTGCACCACACTCAAGGACAATGGCGGCCGCCGGCTTCTCTCATAACACCGGCTGGGACACTGACAGCTGCACAGGGAGCACACTAAACGGTTACAGTGTGTTACATCCAAAGTCCTGCTCTGTAGTGGTGGGGAAAGGGAGTGGACTGAGGCTGTCTCTTTACTGGTGTGGGGCTGTCTCTTTGCTGGCATGGGGCTGTCTCTTTGCTGGTCTGGGGCTGTCTCTTTGCTGGACTGAGACTGCCTCTTTACTGGTCTGGGGCTGTCTCTTTACTGGTCTGGTGCTGTCTCTTTACTGGTCTGGGGCTGTCTCTTTACTGGTCTGGGGCTGTCTCTATGCTGGACTGAGGTTGTCTCTTTGCTGGACTGCGACTGTCTCTTTAATGGACTAAGGCTGTCTCTTTGCTGGACTGAAGCTGTCTCTTTGCTGGACTGAGGCTGTCTCTTTGCTGAACTGAGGCTGTCTCTTTGCTGGACTGAGGCTGTCTCTTTGCTGGACTGAGGCTGTCTCATTGCTAGACTGAGACTGTCTCTTTGCTGGACCGAGGCTGTCTCTTTGCTGGACTGAGGCTGTCTCTTTGCTAGACTGAGGTTGTCTCTTTGCTAGACTGAGGTTGTCTCTTTGCTGGACTGAGACTGTCTCATTGCTGGACTGAGGCTGTCTCTTTGCTGGACTAAGGTTGTCTCTTTGCTAGACTGAGGTTGTCTCTTTGCTGGACTGAGACTGTCTCATTGCTGGACTGAGGTTGTCTCTTTGCTGGACTGAGGTTGTCTCTTTGCTGGACTGAGGATGTCTCTTTGCTGGACTGAGGCTGTCTCTTTGCTGGACTAAGGTTGTCTCTTTGCTAGACTGAGGTTGTCTCTTTGCTAGACTGAGGTTGTCTCTTTGCTGGTTTTGGGGCTGTCTATTTGCCGGATAGGGGTGTCTTTCAGGATAAATAGCAAATACCCCCCCCCCCGCGCGAACACTCGTGCCCCCATCTACGCCCCTGACCAGTCTAAAATGCCTGGGCCTATTTTTTGTCTGAGACTGTCTCTTTACTGGACTGAGGTTGTCTCATTGCTGGACTGAGGCTGTCTCTTTGCTGGACTGAGGCTGTCTCTTTGCTGGACTGAGGCTGTCTCTTTGCTGGACTGAGGCTGTCTCTTTGCTGGACTGAGGTTGTCTCATTGCTAGACTGAGACTGTCTCTTTGCTGGACCGAGGCTGTCTCTTTGCTGGACCGAGGCTGTCTCTTTGCTGGACTGAGGCTGTCTCTTTGCTGGACTAAGTTTGTCTCTTTTCTAGACTGAGGTTGTCTCTTTGCTGGACTGAGACTGTCTCATTGCTGGACTGAAGTTGTCTCATTGCTAGACTGAGGCTGTCTCTTTGCTGGACTGAGGTTGTCTCTTTGCTGGACTGAGGATGTCTCTTTGCTGGACTGAGGCTGTCTCTTTGCTGGACTAAGGTTGTCTCTTTGCTAGACTGAGGTTGTCTCTTTGCTAGACTGAGGTTGTCTCTTTGCTGGTTTTGGGGCTGTCTATTTGCCGGATAGGGGTGTCTTTCAGGATAAATAGCAAATACCCCCCCCCCCGCGCGAACACTCGTGCCCCCATCTACGCCCCTGACCAGTCTAAAATGCCTGGGCCTATTTTTTGTCTGAGACTGTCTCTTTACTGGACTGAGGTTGTCTCATTGCTGGATTGAGGCTGTCTCTTTGCTGGACTGAGGCTGTCTCTTTGCTGGACTGAGGCTGTCTCTTTGCTGGACTGAGGTTGTCTCATTGCTAGACTGAGACTGTCTCTTTGCTGGACCGAGGCTGTCTCTTTGCTGGACCGAGGCTGTCTCTTTGCTGGACTGAGGCTGTCTCTTTGCTGGACTAAGTTTGTCTCTTTTCTAGACTGAGGTTGTCTCTTTGCTGGACTGAGACTGTCTCATTGCTGGACTGAAGTTGTCTCATTGCTAGACTGAGGCTGTCTCTTTGCTGGACTGAGGTTGTCTCTTTGCTGGACTGAGGATGTCTCTTTGCTGGACTGAGGCTGTCTCTTTGCTGGACTAAGGTTGTCTCTTTGCTAGACTGAGGTTGTCTCTTTGCTAGACTGAGGTTGTCTCTTTGCTGGTTTTGGGGCTGTCTATTTGCCGGATAGGGGTGTCTTTCAGGATAAATAGCAAATACCCCCCCCCCCGCGCGAACACTCGTGCCCCCATCTACGCCCCTGACCAGTCTAAAATGCCTGGGCCTATTTTTTGTCTGAGACTGTCTCTTTACTGGACTGAGGTTGTCTCATTGCTGGATTGAGGCTGTCTCTTTGCTGGACTGAGGCTGTCTCTTTGCTGGACTGAGGCTGTCTCTTTGCTGGACTGAGGTTGTCTCATTGCTAGACTGAGACTGTCTCTTTGCTGGACCGAGGCTGTCTCTTTGCTGGACCGAGGCTGTCTCTTTGCTGGACTGAGGCTGTCTCTTTGCTGGACTAAGGTTGTCTCTTTGCTAGACTGAGGTTGTCTCTTTGCTGGACTGAGACTGTCTCATTGCTGGACTGAAGTTGTCTCATTGCTAGACTGAGGCTGTCTCTTTGCTGGACTGAGGCTGTCTCTTTGCTGGACTGAGACTGTCTCTTTGCTGGACTAAGGTCTCTTTGCTAGACTGAGGTTGTCTCTTTGCTGGTTTTGGGGCTGTCTATTTGCCGGATAGGGATGTCTTTCAGGATAAATAGCAAATACCCCCCCCCCCCGCGAACACTCACGCCCCCATCTACGCCCCTGCCCAGTCTAAAATGCCCGGGCCTATTTTTTGTCCCAGTCCAGGCCTCATATACAGTATCTCACAAAAGTGAGTACACCCCTCACATTTTTGTAAATATGTTATCATATCTTTTCATGTGACAACACTGAAGAAATGACACTTTTCTACAATGTAAAGTAGTGAGTGTACAGCTTGTATAACAGTGTAAATTTGCTGTCCCCTCAAAATAACTCAACACACAGCCATTAAAGCGGTTGTATACTTATAAAAAAAAAAAAAAACCTGTAAGGCAAAGGCATAATGAGCTAGTATGCACCGCATACTAGCTCATTATGAAATACTTCCCTGAGAACGAAGATCCGACTGGACAGCTTGGTCCCCGCAGAGTGGCTGGAGCCGAGAGACATCACTCCCGCGCATGCGCGTGGGAGGTCTTTTTTCTGGCGGACTTTCCGGCAAGGTCCGGTGCTATGCGCCGGGCTTTCACCAAGACATCACGGTGCATGCCTCGTCACATCAGCTTCTGCTTGCAGGGGGAAGATCTCCTAAAGTATACAGATTTAGGAGATATTCATTTTACCTACAGGTAAGCCTTATTATAGGCTTTCCTGTAAGTAAAAATGCCAAATTTGGGTATACAACCGCTTTAATGTCTAAACCACTGGCAACAAAAGTGAGTACACCCCTAAGGGTCCAGCCTAAGCGAAAATTTCAAAATTGGGCCCAAAGTGTCAATATTTTGTGTGACCGCCATTATTTTCCAGCACTGCCTTAACCCTCTTGGGCATGGAGTTCACCAGTGCTTCACAGGCTGCCACTGGAGTCCGCTTCCACTGCTCCATGACGACATCACGAAGCTGGTGGATGTTAGAGACCTTCCCACCCCCATGCTTGACTGTAGGCAAGACAACCTTGTCTTTGTACTCCTCACCTGGTTGCCGCCACACACACTTGACACCATCTGAACCAAATAAGTTTATCTTGGTCTCATCAGACCACAGGATATGACTCCAGTAATCCATATCCTTAGACTGCTTGCCTTCAGCAAACTGGGACAACAGCCATGCAGACCAATTTGATGCAGTGGGCGGCGTATGGTCTGAGCACTGACAGGCTGACCTCCCACCCCTTCAACCTCTGTAGCAATGCTGGCAGCACTCATACATCTAATTCCCAAAGACAGCCTCTTGATATGACGCGGAGCACGTGCACTCAACTTCTTTGGTTGATGAGGCGAGGCCTGTTCTGAGTGGAACCTGTCCTGATAAACATCTGTATGGTCTTGGCCACCGTGCTGCAACTCAGTTTCAGGGTCTTGGCAATCTTCTTATAGCCTCGGCCATCTTTATGTAGAGCAACAATTATTTTTTTCAGATCCTCAGAGAGTTCTTTGCCATGAGGTACCATGATGAACCTCCAGTGACCAGTATGACAGACTGAGAGCGATAACACCAAATTTAACACACCTGCTCCTCATTCACACCTGAAACCTTGTACCACTAACGAGTCACATAACACAATGTTGTCACATGAAAAGCTATAATAAAATATTTACAAAAATGTGAGGGGTGCACTCAGTTTTGTGAGATACTGTATGTGTATATATATATATATATATATATATATAACTTTTTTTTTATATGTAGGAAAGCGTAATTGAGATAGTAATTGCATATAACACATACCGCAGGATACATTGGCTTTTCTTTAGCAAAATAGAAGATGTGTAAAGGTACTTTATATAGGTGCTATGATAATGTAAGCTAAAGTCACTGTCCCCACCTATAACTGGCCATTGCAGTAAGGTGCTATGGAGGGGCGGACACAGACAAAAAACAAAGAATTCCAAGCTCAACTTACTGACCAGCTTGCCACCAACCAAATTCACCTGTCTAACAGTAACGTTTAAAAGGCAGGGGATTGGTTACACACATTTGCAAGTGTATGCGTAAGCTGCAGGCCCTGACAAGGCTCCCTGTGTACTGCAGACCTAACTCTGTATAAGAGGCTTCACAGTGGAAGCACATACAATTTAATGGATAGATGGAGGACAGGTGACTGGGGGAGCCCAACCCTCCTTAAAAGTACAGGAACAGACTAGACACCCAGCACATGGCGCAATGGCAGCTAGGGTGCCAATGTGTTACCTGAGATGTATACAATACAAGCTAAAGTCACTGTCCCCACCTATAACTGGACATTGCAGTAAGGGGCTATGGAGGGGCAGACACAGACAAAAAACCTAAGAATTCTAAGCTCAACTTTTTTTTTTTTTTATATGTAGGAAAGCGTACTTGAGATAGTAATTGCATATAACACATACCGTAGTATACATTGGCTCTTCTTTAGTAAAATAGATGTGTAGAGGTACTTTATATAGGTGCTATGGTAATGTAATTATGTCCCATTTATTATTTTGTGAAGACAGATCTACTTTAAGGTTTACAGTTTACTAATCTGTTCCTGTACATAAAGGTTATTTATTAGTTGTTAATGGGGTGTTTACTGCTGGAATGGAACTGCTATAAATGGCTTGTTTGTTCAGAACTCACATTAAATGAGATTGACTTCTTTTCCTGATAAAAGCCTGAACAATTGTGGATTTTTTTTTCATTACAAAAACAGAGAAATCAAAAAGCAGACACTAAGGTAAATGGCTTTTTAGTTTACATATTTGGGACTGAATGTGTTTACCCATAGTAAGAGATAAATTAAAGTGATTCTAAAGACTGAAGGTTTTTTACCTTTAAGGGCCGGTTCACACTGCAGCGGGGCGGAGCGGCGCGACTTCGCGGCTCGTTCACATCTAGGCGAATTGTCAGGCGACTTGAGTCGCCTGACAATTCGCCTCAATGCTGTGCAAATGGGACCGTTCTAATAGGAGCGAATCGCTTCGCTCCGCATTAGAAAAATGGTCCCTGCACTATTTTTAGGGCGATCTCAGGCGGCTTGCATTGACTTCTTTGATAGAAGTCGCCTAGCAAGCCGCTTTGAGATCGCCTGGATTGCCGCATCGCGCCGCTCCGCGCCGCTCCGCCTCGCTACAGTGTGAACCGTCCCTTACAGTATACATTGTATGCACGAAGGCAAAAGAACCTTCAGTATGCAGCCCCCCCCCCCACCTCCGTCGCCCCCTAATACTTACCTTGAGCTTGATCTCGATGCAGCCATGTGCACGAGAGCAGCTACTCTTCCAGGTCTCTGCATCCTCATTGGGGAGACAGCAGCGCGAGCCATTGGCTCTCGCATACAGTGGCATGACAGTATTTAAAAATGCTACCTACCAATCAGAACCCAGAAAAAATTGACACCCCACCCTCCAACATCATATGATGTCATACTACTGCCAAAATTAACAAAACACATAGCACAATGAATTAAACACTTTGAAGCAAAGTGTATGCCCCTCACACACCATGTTGATGGAGGGGAGCTACAGCAATATGTTCACATATTTAGGGAATTATCGTTCAGTGCCGATCAAGCACATCAGCCAGATAAGCCCAATCGAGAATTGTGGCTGGTGAGACCTGGCGTCCTCATCAGCAGACTACCAGTGTGGCAACCACCATGTCAGCTGCTCATGCGTAGCGCAACTCAGTGTAACTAGGCAACGGGAGGATGCCAGGCGGCATGGAAGCCCATGATGTCAGGCCGCCCAGATATAAACACAGCATTGTGGCATTTTTAAATACTGTCTTACCACTGTACGCACTTTTATCACATGCCTGACGAAGGGGTCCTGCACGGCTCTGAAACCGTGCAACAAACAGGGATTCCCTCAATTTTGAAGGATTTCCTCTCACTTCCTGTTTTAAACTGTTGGGCCAGAAAGTGAAGAGAAATCTCCCACATGAGACAAATGGCAAAAAAACTTGACAGAGGTTATACCCCTCCTTTACTGTATCCAGAATGAGAAAAAAAGTTTGGCTTTAGTTCAAAACAGGGACCCAGATAGGTTAGCAGATTGGCCTCCCATTCTTTGGAATGACATTCTTAAAAGAGAAGTATGGCCAAATATTTTTTAGGCAAACTCTCTTTTGGGACATAAAAGTGCACTCACTTGTGTTCCCCTATGACCTAGAATCATCCAACAGCGGGCTAAAGCCTGATTTCAGCTGACGTCACAGAGCCGCTTCAGGTTCTGGAAGGAACCCGACCATATTTTTGGGATCCACCCATATGTCCGATCAGCAGCTGGCACAGCTGAGAGCTATAGTCATCCGCTCCTACCCCCTCCCTAGCCCTGCACTTCAGTGAGTGCTGGAGGGGCAGAGAAGAGAGTATTGACTGACAGTCACTTCTCTCTGCTCAGAGCTGACCAAGAACTGAGCCATCAGTGGTATTGTGAATGCTCAGTTCTCAGGCTTAGAGCTAGTGGGAGACAGCTGAAGCATGGAGGTGAGTATGTATGTCTGGTTTTTAAGAACCCCAAACTTCTTTAACCACTTCTTTACCGGCGTATTGTAATAATATGCTGGCAAGGTGCACTCCCCATCCTGAATGGACATCATATGACGTCCTCCCGTTTTTGCTGCTCTTTGGCCCCCGGGGGAACCATACAAAAGACTCATAATGCCTCATAGAATATATGTTGGGGTGTTTGCTTTTCAAAATGGGGTCATTTTGTGGGTAATTCCACTTTTCTGGTGCTCCAGGGCCTTCAGAAGTGTAAAAGGTTGTTAGGAAATTTTATCTCTAATTTATGCTCTTAGAATGCTTGACGGTGCTCCCTGCATGTTGGACCTCTCTATGTGGCCAGGCTGTGTAAAAGTCTCACACATGTGGTATCTCCATACTCGGGATGAGTAGCAGAATATATTTTGGGGGAGGGTATTTTTTGCAATGTACATGCTATGTGTTAGAAATATCTTATGAATTGACCACTTTGTGTAAAAATAAAAGTGTTTTGATTTTCTTTCCTCATTTTTTGAAGACTTGTGGAAAAAAATGAACAATTCAAAAGACTCATAATGCCTCATAGATTATACGTTGGGGTGTTTGCTTTCCAAAATGGGGTCATTTTGTTGGTGATTCCACTGTCTTGGTGCTCCAGGACCTTCAAAACTGTAATAGGCCGTTAGGAAATTAGATGTCTAATTTATGCTCCTAGAACGCCTGACGGTGCATGTTAGACCTCTCTATGGGTCTCTATACCTCTTCTCTGTGGCCAGGCTGTGAAAAAGTCTCACGCATGTGGTATTGCCATACTTGGGGTGAGTAGCAGAATGTATTTTGGGGAGTAATTGGAAGTATGCATATGCTGTGTGTGAGAAATAACTTGTTATTATGACAATTTTGTGTAAAAAAAAAAAAAAAAATCTTAATTACTCTTACGTTCACTGACAGACGCAGCCCTTCATTAGACAAGTGGGGTTTATGCTCATATCACTAGGAGTAGACTAGGCAAAATAAAACAAAAGCATAGGTTGGCCCCTCCCAGAGGGCCGTCCTCACCTTAGCATATAACCCCCTGCTAGACAATAGCATATCAGTTTTTATTGCCTAGTGCAAGGAGTTAGACCTGGTTCCCTATGGGATCTGCGTTCTTCTGAGGTTTTTTCTGATGAAGACTGCTATCAAGAAGCCGGCTGGTGGTATAGAGGATATCTAGAATCCAAAAACTTTCCCCAGTCCGGCCAACGTCTGTGCGAGCTACCCTTAGCCTTGGCGGGGACACGCTGCATAGGGCCCGTTCCGTGCAGGCTGCCAGTGGCTGATCCCACTTGTGCCCAGTGACTGGTTTGTTCCTGTCCAGTGGCCTGGCCAGCAGCATCCCTGCAGAGGAAAGTCTGCTCCGGGTGGCTACCTGCTGCGCCCGCCGGATCAGTGAGTGGACCCCTCTTCCATCCTAGGGGCGCAGAGAGGGGCACCTGGGCAGCTTCTGAGGTAGTCGGCCGGTGGGGGCTTATTAGTGGGGAGCTGCGTAATGTAATGGAGAGCTGCGTCTGTCAGTGAACGATAGGGGAAAAAGGGATTTTATTAAAACTTACCATAAAATCCTTTTCTCCGAGTTCACTGACAGACGCAGCACCCACCCCTCTGTGCTCTGTTCTTGTACGGCTTGTGTACAAACTGGTGAGCTATTCTATGGAGGAGGTTTATGTGGGAAGAGAGGACGGCCCCATGGGAGGGGCCAGCTGTTTCTTTTCACTGCCTAGTTAACTCCTAGTGAGACCAGCATAAACCCCACACGTAATGGAGAGCTGCGTCTGTCAGTGAACTCGAAGAAAAGGATTTTACGGTAAGTTTTAATAAAATCCCTTTTTTTGCAATTGTTATCAGGCGGGTGCTGTGGCTCCGCTCTTGGTCAGACGACCAGGCGTCGAAGAAAGCTCTTATGGATCTTTCCTTTCAGGGAGGGCATCTGTTTGGCCCACAATTGGATGAAATCATTAAGGCCAGAAGAGGTTTTTTCGTGCGCCCTGCTCAGCGGTTAAGGGCTTCATGTCCGGTAAGGCTTCCGCTGGGCCCAGTAAAAGGCCCTGGCAACGTAAGTCTGAAAAAACGAAGGATAAGTCAACCTCCGCATGATGGGTTGCCCCCCACCCGAGAGTCGGGCGGGGGGCAACCCATCATGCCGAGGTTGACTTATCCTTCGTTTTTTCAGACTGGTTACTGGAGTTTGCAGACAGATGGACTGCCCGCATCACCGATCGGTGGGTGCTGGAGGTGGTGTCCTCCAGGTACAGGATAGAATTCATCTCTCTACCCCCAGAAAGGTTCTTCCCTTCGAACTTAAGACTCCCTCAGGGGCGTCGGGAGGCGCTTCTAGGCGCCGTTCGGGCTCTTGCCGAAAAGGGGGTGATTGTACCGGTACCCACGGTGGAAAGATTTCACGGGTTTTACTCAAACCTCTTTGTGGTGCCCAAAAAGGGCGGTGTCAGGCCAGTTCTGGACCTGAAGGCACTAAACTGCTTTTTAAAGACAAAAAGATTCAGGATGGAGTCCATCCGCTCGGTCATGGCCGCCCTGCACCAAGGGGAATTCATGGCGTCCCTGTATATCAAGGACGCGTATCTCCACGTTCCAGTTTATCACAGGCACCAGCGTTTCCTGTGTTTCGCAGAGGCAGATCTGCATTACCAGTTTGTGGCTCTCCCCTTCGGTCTGGCTTCGGCTCCCCGAGTGTTCACCAAGGTGGTGGCCCCTGATGCTGGCGCTGTTGAGACAGAGAGGTATCGCGGTGGTAGCATACCTCGACGATTTACTCCTGAGAGCAGAGTCGGCTGCAGCTCTGGAGGAGAACGTGATAATCACGGTGTCCACCTTAAAAGATTTCAGTTGGCTGATCAACCTGCAGAAGTCGTCGTTGACTCCATCCTGCCATCTGGAATACCTGGGTCTGATTCTGGACACAGTGCAGGCAAGGGTGTTTTTACCGCCAAACAAGCTCCTGACACTTCAGGCAGCAGTGCGAACCCTGTTATCACGCCAGTGGTCCTCCTTACGGTTCTGTATGCGAGTGTTGGGGCTCATGTTGTTGGCTTTCGAAGCAATACCTTATGCCCAGAGTCACACTCGGCTCCTGCAGAAGGCGATTTTGTCGCAATGGGACAAATCTCCCCTATCCCTAGACAGACTGATCAGGTTGGATCATCAGTCCTGGGGATCCTTGGTTTGGTGGATTCGGGCTCCAGCCCTAAAATTAGGAAAATGTTTCCTCCCCCTCAATTGGTCGATAGTAACAACGGATGCCAGCCTATCGGGCTGGGGAGGGGTCCTGGGTCAGTTTTCTGCCCAGTGCCGTTGGTCAGCTCAGGAAGCTTGTCTTCCGATAAATGTGCTGGAGCTGAGAGCGATCAGACTTTGTCTATGTCGTTGGTCGACAAGGCTGCGAGGCCTCCCTGTCCGAGTTCAGTCGGACAATGCCACGGCTGTGGATGTGAAATAAAAAAGTACAATGGGTAAAAAGTAAAAGTAGTATATAATGTGAAAAGAATAAATTTAAAAACGCAATTGATAAAAATAAAGGTATATATGGTAACCATATAATTTTATAATTTCTTGATAAAAAATGCTCATTATCAGTAGAAAAATACACTCACCCAGCAAGGTAGGTCCAGATCATATAAAGATGAAAAACTAAAAAAAAATAAATAATAAAATTAAAAATAAAAATGAAGATGAAAATAAAAATGAAAATGAAATAAAAATAAAAATAGGGGGAAAAAAAAACAAAAAAACAACCTGGAGTGATCAAGAAATGGACCCTGTTGGAAGGTGGATCAAGACAGGGGAATACCGGGGAGTGAAGGATTTTGATGGGTAGCTATCCTTTTCTCTGAGTTCACTGACAGACGCAGCACCCACCCCTCTGTTGAGTTTGTATGGCTTGTTACGAACTGATATGCTATTGTCTAGCAGGGGGTTATATGCTAAGGTGAGGACGGCCCCCTGGGAGGGGCCAACCTATGCTTTTGTTTTATTTTGCCTAGTCTACTTCTAGTGATATGAGCATAAACCCCACTTGTCTAATGAAGGGCTGCGTCTGTCAGTGAACTCAGAGAAAAGGATTTTACGGTAAGTTATAATAAAATCCCTTTTTTCCCAAGAATTGTGGGGAAAAAAAACTTGCCATACCTCTTGCACTAAATACCTCGGAATGTCTACTTTTCAAACAGTGGTCATTTGGGAGGTATTTGTTCTTTCCCGACATTTCAGGGCCTCAAGAAATGAGATAGGCCATCAGGTGTGATCAATTTTCAATGATTGGCACCATAGTTTGTAGACTCTATAACTTTCACACAGACCAAATAATATCCACTTATTTGGGTTATTTTTTACCAAAGATAGGTAGCAGTATAAGTTTTGGCCCAAATTTTTGAACAAAAATTACTTATTTACAAAATGTATCATAGAAACTAAAAAAAGTGGGTTTTTTTTTCAAAATTATCGCTCTTTTTTCACTTATGTCGCAAAAAATAGAGGTGATTAAATACCACCAAAAGAAAGCTCTATTTGTGTGAAAAAAAATGATAAAAATTACATTTTGTTTGGGTACAGTGCTGCATGACTGATCAAAGTGTGAGAGCGCTGAAAGCTGAAAATTGGTCTGGGAAGGTAGTGTATAAATTTCCTGTATTGAAGTGGTTAAGGAGCACGATAGTCACCCGCATTTGCATTTTCTTCATAGCCCCTTTCTATCAGACACTTAACTACCTACAAGTAAATTCTTTATCTGTCAAGCGACAGACAGGTACACAACTTTTCTATCCCCATGGTTTACTTACAGTACCTCCTGTCCTTGGTTTATTGTAGGTTTGTCACCCAAATTTAAATGCTGTCTAAATGAGCTGTCAGTGGAGTGAGCACTGCTTATCTTCAGTCACTGCTTAGATGATTCACAAACATTTGTCCGCCTCCTAAGGGCTTGCATCGTCCTCTCTTTGCTGGGCCCCTCTTGACATTCCTCAGACACTAAATTCCTGCCTAGATCGCCTTGTGGATGAACCAGCTCTGCCCAGAGTTCCCCTTTAAATAGACTTCATCTAGGACAGACAGCAAGCATAGTGAGTAATTGTGTGACAAAACTATTCCTGCTACAGTTTTGTAATACTGTAATGCAGAACTGAAGTATCTTGGGGCAGGCTGCATATGTGCTAACCGTGCATTAAAAATGAAAAAAGATGAAGATTAAGCATTTGAAAGAGATGGCAATACCACCCCTTTGGGGGATGACTAGTGTTTGTGAATCATCTAAGCAGTGACTGTAGATAGGCAGCGCTCAGTCCCATGACTGCTCATTTAGACAGAGTTCAGACTTGGGTGACAGAACTAAGCCCAACAATAACCAACTGTATTTAATGTTAATAACCCAGATTTGTACAAACTGAATTAGCTCAGCAAAAGAGAATTTCAAGGGCAGCTTTGCTGTCTTCTCTTTATATATTCCCACTGTTTACAGAACGTCACTGAGCACAGTTTGTCTTAGAATGGCCTTGTATGATAACCCTATTATAATTATGAAACATTGATCCTTTCTGTAAAAAATATGAAAAAGTGAAATGTATGCAGTCCTCTGGTCCTCCTAGTGTATTACTAATTTATTGAAAAATGCACATATTTTAAAGTGTACATGAAGTCATATTAATCGGCCACTTACATGCCAGAGTAGACACTTCCAAGTACCTGAAGGGCAGTCCTTCTTCTAGAGCACCCGAGGAGCCTCAACGCCTGTATACCTTTATACAAAGGGCATCAGGCTCTTGAGATCTTGGCCTTCTCCTTCCCATATCTCTTGGCCCAAAACTGTGATGAAAGAAGATCTGATGTGTAGACACATGCCATAGCATGTTCAAGGTGTCTATCCAAGGCTTTTTCCACGCAGGCGCTTTCTGGTCCAGTCAGCAGGGGATCCATGAACAGATCCCCTGCTGAACCAGAACAGGAGAACCATTTGGCCAAAGCTGTGGAACCATTTGACTTTTGTAGTTGAACCATTTTAACAATACTATGAAATTTTTGCAAATACCAGGAACCATTAGACCAAAGCTGTGGAATTTCAAAGGGCTGAGGGTTTGCCTGGTTTTAATTAGAAAGACTAATTTTTCACAGTTATACTGTACATTGTTCCTTTTTGGCTATACATTGCATTTGTTTCTTTATAGTGTAGGCCTTGTTTAAGTGTAATTTTTGTGTGTATACGTTGATTTAGAGATAAAATGTGCTGCATGGCTTATTTATTGTTTCTGTTTCTAAGGTTGCCTTTAAGTAGCTCCTGTGCAAATATGAGCAATTCAATCTGAGCATGAGTTGAAAAGTGCATAAGAAGAAATACCCTTCTCGAAAAACATACGTCAAACTGATTTGTTGATCTAGTAAAATAAGCAACTCTCAAATGAGCCATTGAGACCCACCACTATATTAAAACACCAGTAGGGAGGCCCAGAGACAAGAGGTGTGCAGAATATACAAGAACATACAGTACATGTGATCAGTCCTATTGATAATAATGACAGTATCCTTAAAAATGCATACAAGTGGCAAACAGTGTAGATGGGTACAAAGTGGGGCTGGCTGGTGCTGATGGTGTGCCTTATCTCAGAGGAGACAGTAGTGTTTGGGGCAGGTTTTCTTGACTACCCAATTTCTATATACCCCTATAACTGCTGGCTGGTGGGCATATGTCTGCCATCATAGACCTTTGATTGTTTTACCTTTTTAAAATCTAAAATTTGTTTGGGTACAGTGTTGCATGACCGCGCAATTGTCAGTTAAAGTAGTGCAGTGCCGAATAGCAAAACATGGTGTCACGTACCTGATGGTGGAGTCTGTCTTGTGCAGGGAACAACCGCTCTTGCGCACCCGATTCAAGGACCCCTGGTGGTGTAGACAGAGGCCCAAGAGTGCGGGATGGCACGAGGGCTGGAGGGTCACCGATGATGTAGTGAAGCTCCAGGAGACGTGCAGGTAGAAGGATGGTCGTACAGGCTGGGTCGGCAACTGGCAGGTAGGAAGGTACAAAAGGATCAGGCAAACGGGTAGTCAGAGTCCAAGCAAGGTTCGTTAACGGGCGGGCAGCAGAAGTACAAGGGAGCAGACAATCGGGTGGTCGTGGATAGCCGGGGTCGGTGCAGGTAGCGGAACAGCAGGTCAGGGCAAGCCGGGTCAACAGGAGGCAGAGCAAACACAGGAACAGGAAGCAGAAGCTGAGGCTTACAGGTCATGGACGCTGTAGAACGAGCAGCACTTGTTGCTGGACCCTCCAGGTTTAAATAGCCCCATTTGGCGCCGTTTCCAGCACGTGCGCGGGCACAGGCGCGCGCGAACGCGCACAGGCGTGCACACCACCGCGGAAACACCAGAATTTGGCAGAAATGTTCCTTTTCCTAACATTGCCCCCCCCCCGAGGGGCAGCCTGCGGGTGCCTTACCGGGTATCGCCACCCTGGTGATTTTTCTTGAAGGCCTGGATCAGTCCGGGGGCGTGGATGTTTTTCTCAGGTTCCCAGGAGTTCGCTTCTGGGCCAAACCCTTTCCACTTAATTAAATACTGGGTCCCCCCAGCTCTCCGGCGACAATTCAAGATGGCTTCCACCTCGAACTCCTCCTCTCCGTTAACCAGGATGGGGTCTGGAGGACCCACCTTCCGACCTGAGAGAGTCTGGAACCATGGGCTTCAGCAGAGATACATGGAAAACCGGGTGGATCCGCAGGGAAGAAGGGAGATCCAGCTCAAATGCCACCCGGTTTATCTTCCTCTTAACTGGGAACGGTCCCAGAAATCTTGGACCCAACTTCTTCGAGGGGCAAGCTAATTTTAAATTTTTGGTGGATAGCCAGACACGGTCGCCTGGTTGGAGTTCCAGCTCCCCCCGCCTTCTCTTATCGTAGGCCTCCTTGTTCAACTCCCGAGATCTAGAAAGAGTTTCCTGTAAGAGTTTACAATTAGTTTGGAGGAAGCTAGTGATGTCCTGAGCTGCTGGAACGGTACCTTCCGGGTTTAAGTCGGGTAGAAATGTGGGATGAAACCCGTAGTTGGGTGGCAACTGGCAGGTAGGAAGGTACAAAAGGATCAGGCAAATGGGTAGTCAGAGTCCAAGCAAGGGTGGTCGTGGATAGCCGGGGTCGGTGCAGGTAGCGGAACAGCAGGTCAGGGCAAGCCGAGTCAACAGGAGGCAGAGCAAACACAGGAACAGGTAGCAGGAGCTGAGGCTTACAGGTCATGGACGCTGTAGAACGAGCAGCACTTGTTGCTGGACTCTCCAGGTTTAAATAGCCCCATTTGGCGCCGTTTCCGGCGCACGGACGCACAGAGGTGTGCGCACCACCGCGGAAACACCAGAAATGTTCCTTTTCCTAACACATGGCCTGGTCATGATGGGGGTAAAATCTTCGTAAGGGCGAGTGGTTAAAAAAGCTAATTTGTTTCTTTGCTGTACAATATTGGGACACATGGTGTTTAATTATTATTACTGGGTTATATGCAGCTACCTTCAGGTGATTGGACTCTAGCAAGAAAGACTGCATGAACACCCCACTATATAACTCCCCCCCACTCCCAGCTATCCTCTTATTTTTTGCGTGTTCTTGTGTGATGTACTGAGAAAAGCTTACCTCCTTACTATGAAGGTTTCACTCTTTTTGATTATTATATTCCACCCAAATGATTATTTTATAAAGATTCCTTCTGCACCATAGCTACCACGACTCCTAATGCAGCTTTTGGATCAACTGATTCCTCAGCAAAGCCTTAGGGGACCATGCCTGGACCTCATCAGATGGAAGAAGTGGATCCAGCCTTTACTTTATACTGCAACATGTGAAATTACACACATGGTGCTCTACAGGTAATTTACAGGTCCAGGGCCATGTGGCTAAGCCCTGTCCCTGAAGACCACTGCAGGGGGTATCCTCACCATGAAGGGCAAACCCAAAATGGGGTATACCTCCCTTTAATCCTGCCTATAAGTAGCTTCAGTGGTGAGTATAGGACAAAAGCCCTTTAGACATTCATGCCAAGGGTGCCCATCTTGGCACTGCATATCCCCTTTAGTGTGTGTGGGGGAGCTGCCAACCTTTCTTCTAGTGGTCACAGTTGAGAATTAGGGAGTGTTGGATTGCTTTTAAATTTGGTGCCATTTCTGACTGTTATTTTGTGCCTGAAATGGAGCTATGGCACTTGTGTGTTTCCTCCCTGTTGCACCTCGTACTCCTGCTGTGCCTGTGCTGCCTTACGTTCAGTTTAGTTACCTGCCTCTTCATCATTTTGGGTATAACATTGGACTGGCAACACCTCTGTGCTCCTGATTGCCCAGTTTGATTGTTACCACATTACCTGGGTTTTACTGTGCCCTTTACTGCTTTGACACTGAGGCATTCCCCTTCCTCTCCATAGCTGTGGAGGTCCTGGAGGTCTGGAGATGATATTTACAAGCATTGGCATTCTAAACTGCAGGAAATAGTGTCAGATTGACTTGCAAGCTTAAACTCCGCTGTTAGCTCTAATTGTGGTGGCAGTTTGTTCACTCAGGGCCCTAGTACCCCTACTTTGACAGTTGCCCCCAGTCTGATTCACTGCCTTCCTATGGCCATTCTGCTGGTTTATCTGCAACACTAGTTTCCTCCCTACCTTCTGTCCAAGGATGAATTTTATGCCACAATGCCAGATCTTATGGGCAGAATATCTGGCCTAATCAAGGCCATAGATAGCAGGGGTTACAGCCCTGTCCATTTTGAATCAGTTTTACGTTACTTGAGGAGGAGGTGGCAGTTGAGGATAATCCCGCTCCTGAGGAATCGGATTAGGATGACATGCCTGTAGTGGAGATTTCAACCAAGCTTAAGGATACCATAACTACCCTTATTGATACTGTATGATCTTGTTTCATGTTAGAGCAGCCTGTGTCTACATTCCTCAACCCCCACTTGGTAGGACCAATCCTGTATTGGGGCAAGCCTTACTCAGAGCAGATTTTTTACTCCTCCAAAATGCTTTGCTCAACATTATCCTATAAAAAAGGTGGGTGGTTCCTGTGATATATCCTTCCTTGTCTTGTCTTAACCAGACCCTCAAGGTCTCTGTGAAGGATAATCCCATGTTCAAAGACTTGGTATACAATAACTACCCTTATTGATACTGTACAATCTTGTTTAGCATTAGAGCAGCTTGTGTCTACTTTCCTCAACCCCCACTTGGTAGGACCGATCCTGTATTGGGACTGGCCTTACCCAGAGAAGATTTTTTACTCCTCCAAAATGCTTTGCTCAACATTATCTTATAAAAAAGTTTTTCTTGTTCAAATGTTTTATTAATAATGGTAATGGGGGTTCATTACAAAGGTTCATGTATAAGAGTTCCAAGAAGTAAAATTGTATGGTGGTTACTACTTTAACAGGGGTTGAAGCATAAAAACGATTAGGGTAATACAACAAAAGTACGCAATAAACATTGCTCTCTATAAAGTCATCTATAGGTAGGCTGGAATTATATGTAGGAGTAAAATATAGACTGTCAGGGAGAGAAAGAAAAAAAAAATTGTAGGGGGGGGGGGGGGGACGA
>BLSH010357725.1:567888-610215 GCA_018402905.1 Glandirana rugosa
TATTTAAAATTTGAGGATGAGGTTCAGTGAAGACGACGGTTTGTTTGGTATTGATTCCGAACCTTTAGGAGGAGGGATACGTATGAACGTTGTTTTGTGTCTTAATGGGTTCGTTACTAGGTGCAGTTTAATCTACGACAGTATGAACTATTTCAAGGATTTAAACTCGTCGAAACCTTGTGGACCCACTGTGTGAAACATGGGGGACCGAAGCTGATTTGAAATGATGCGGGTACTATGGGGATCAGGTAGGGAAAAGAGAACCGGAACTCAGACAGAGGTGAGAAATAGAGGGGATCCCCCCTAGGAGGATGGATAGGAGGATCCCCCCTAGGGGAGATAAAGAGTGGAGACAGACTCAAGGCCAAGAGAAAAGGGATGGACTAGGGGTATCATGGGCGTAGTAAAGTTTAGTCGAAGCCAGGGGGTACAAAGTGTGTCACCCAGGTGTTCCAAAGCTGCTCAAATTTAGGAACTTTATCAAGTATGACAGCATCTAATTTGACGTGGATCATTGCTTGGGTAATTCTGTGTTTTGTTGCAAGTATGCATAGGGAGGAGGATTTCCAAGCCTTAGTTATGGTTTGTTTGGCAGCAGAAGTGACTTGGAGTAGGAGTTTAAAATTTATACAAGAAATCAGGTGTATCAAGCCTGCCTTTTAGTTACGCAAAGCCACAGGTTTTTATTGTGCACCATTTCAACCTTCCAGTCACCGGCATCCTAACAACCAGTGATGTCATCAGTGTTGATAAGAAGGGTGTTGATCACCTACACAGCATGCTTGTTTGACTCTACCCTGCCTCTCTCCGTCAACACTGGGGTCACATTACCGTGTTTCCTGTGGTAGATCCTACTAAAGGATAATTCCATGTTCAAAGGCTTGGTATACAAGAGATTAAAACCCCTCTTTAAAGCTCTTTTATTCTTGATGGGCCCCGCCATGCAACCAGTTGGTTCTGTGGCAGTTTGCCAGACAATTTCTGTCTAGAGTCTAGACTAAGCGCATGGCCCAAAATTCTACTTCCATCCTAACAGATCCTCTTGTCCACAATCAGTTAGATCTTATGCCTACAGATTTTTGTACTATGTGAATGGCCTTACAGATGCGCTTTGTCAAAGCTCCAGGATAAATGTTCTCTCAATCCACATGCGCAGAATCCTTTGGCTTAACTGTTGGGCAGCTGAACCAAACCAAGCTAATCTTGGTTTTATTAGATGCTTTTGAGGGCAGAGGAGAGGCCTGGTGTCTAATAGAGCCCAGATCTCTCAGTAAAGAGTACAGCTATCACAAGGGATGTTGCTTATCCCTTGTGATAGCAAAAAAAAGTTATTTTTAAGAGAATAATAAAATAAATAAAGAGAATAAATAATAAAAAAACTTAAAGCGCCTCCGTCCCACCATGCTCACGCGCAAATGTGAACCTGCACATCAGTCCCACACTCATATGTAAATGGCAATTGCATCACACATGTGATTGCAGCGAATGTCAGAGTGAGGGCAACAATTTTGCTACCAGACCTCCTGTGTGACTCTAATCTGGTAACCTGTAAAGGCTTGTAAAATATCACATATGGAGTTTTTAAATACCGTAGTTTGTGCACAATTTTACAGCCTGACATGTTGGATATCTTTTTTTACTGAGCGCAACATCATCTTTTATATTTTACCAAACACTTGGGTATTATATTGTGTTTGCATGCACTAAAATTCATTAAAGTGTATTATTCATAAAAATTCAGTTTGAATTTGAAACCACTGTGCAAATATCATGTGACATAAAGAATTGCAACAACAAACATTTTTTTCTCCAGGACCTTTGCTTTCAGAAAATACATAATGTTTTAGGGTTCTAAGCAAGTACGTAGTAAAAAAATGCAGATTTTTACATGCATGTGAGAAGTTTTAGAATTGGCCTAGGGGTCAAGTGGTTGAAGAACCTGTGTCCTCTACTGCAGTGTTTCTCAACATTTTTTCAGTCAAGGCACCCTTTAAAATTGTGGGCACTCTCAATGCATCCCATTCCAAAATGTAAAAAACTATTCTAATAGCTTTACATAATGTGGCAGCATCGACACGCATAGTACACCCAACGTTAGAGGTGATTTATTCTTACAAAGCAAATACACTTTTGCACACTGGTATTGACTAGTATTCCAGTTCCTCTCCATCACTTAGCTAATGTGACCCCAGTGTTGACGGAGAGAGGCAGGGTAGAGTCAAACAAGCATGCTGTGTAGGTGATGAACACCCTTCTTATCAACACTGATGACATCACTGGTTGTTAGGATGCCGGTGACTGGATGGTTGAATTGGTGCACAATAAAAACCTGTGGCTTTGCGTAACTAAAAGGCAGGCTTGATCCACCTGATGGCTTGTATAAATTTTTAGGCATTTTGCCAAGGCACCCCTGAAGAAACATCAAGGCACCCTGGTTGAAAAAGGCTGCTCTAGTGTACAACTAAGAAAATCAATTTTCCAAATCTATCAAAATCTGTTTTTTGGAGTACAGTATGGGACACAGTTCACAGTTCTTATAATCTACCTACTGCTTGCTTGGTACAAAACTGAGGCTATTTGGGAGTGGTAGGGGGGTTTAACTTAATGCATTCTCTGCATTAAGGTAAAAAATCTTCGAATACCTGTTGCCACCCCGCCCTAACACTTACCTGACTCCTCCACCAATCCAGTGCTGCACTGCTGCCCCCTCCTGGTCTCATAGGAGACTCTGTGCCCATAGGCTCCTGCTCCTATCGGTTAAATCCTGTGAGGAGGGAGCAGGGGGTGTGGCCAACCTGGGACGTGTGGGTCTATGGATGCGCACGGCCCAAATCGGGAGCATGTCTGCATGGGTTGTTCCATAGCACACGGCTTGCTATGGGGGCACCCTCAAGAACAAGGAGTGGACAGCTGTAGCGGGGGACTCAAGAAGAGCAGGTAAGGAGCCATTCTGTGCAATATTCTTGCACAGAGCAGACAGCAAGTATAACCCCTTTTTATTTTAGCAAAAAGAAAATAATGTTTAACATCACTTTAAAGAGCCTGTGTCCCATAATATACCCAAGAAACAGATTTTACTGGTAAGCCAAAAATTCTATTTTACATATGAAACACATTAAAATCCTATATATCTCAGGGTCAGCAAATATTGTGTATATAAATAAATAATTTAAAGCTCATTAAATGACACAGTAAGGTACCAACCTTAGCTTACATAAGAATAATGTCCACAGCTGTGCTCTTTCCCTATGCCATAAAATGAATTAGGGCATTTCATGTTGGGTGCTGTAGGCAATTCCATTGCCAGTGTAAGCATAAGGGAACAAAATATTGTAGGTTATAATTTTTTCCTAAAAAAAAAAAGAGCAATTCTATAAATTATTGTACATTATTATTAAGCTGTGTGAATATGTATTTTTTACATCCTTACTGATTGTAGGACACCAGATATTAACTAAAAAACTGAACAACACATTATTTTCAAGGCTTGTTTTTATGGTCAGACCAAACAGAGAGCACATATGTTTGTGTTGATTTGTATTTACTGGGAAAAGTAAATCCTCTGTGTGATTTAAAGGATTAGCAACCATTGAAAATTAAAGCACTTATTCTTGAAGTGCTTTCATTTCTAATCAAAACCACATAGCCCTCTCTGGGAGGACTGATATTGGTTGCTTGGTCCATGTGTCTAAAGAAAGGGTTTCTCCATTATGGTGCCTGATGTGAGTCCATATAGTGATATTTCACATTTCTATCTACTCCTTTATCACTTTGCCTGCAGCTCCTTCATGAGCCAACAGCAGCCGTCATATCAATTATAGCAGTGTTTGAAAGACTGAATATGAAAACCTAGCTGTATTTGAACATACTTGTACTGGCAGCTTTCTCCCCAGTGTTGGATTCATCATATGTTCACTTCAGTGTTTGAAAAGATAATTTGGGTTGTGTTAAAGGGCTTATCTATTTTGTACAAAATCTGGAGCCTTATTTAGATTATGCTTTAACTATGCATTGCGCCTGTGTACAACTACAAGATGTTTGTATTTAATCCTCTTATTGAGGATTGAAGGACTAGTAGTGTATAGGGTGTTTAGCTTTCCTTTTATTCAGGATGGTGCATCTATGACAAAGTGCCTTCTTCAACAATGGAAAATTACACAGATATACATAATGCATGCAGATTTCTCTGATGTGTGGAGAATTATTCAAAAATCCAGACAATTGTGATTTTACATAGGATTCCATGCTTCAGGGCATAGATTGTCCAGAGTAGTTCAGTGCACATGTCTGGGCGAAAACTGGGTGCTGCCATAGAGTGGCAGTTTGGCTCATGTACCCACAGACCACTATTACTGTTAAATCCTCATCTTCATCCTACATATACGCCAAGTTATGTGAACTGATTTTAGCTGCAACATAGCTAAGGCTGCAGCGGCAGTGGTTAGACTACATAAATATAAGCTTTGATCTATCAGGTGTATGCGGAGGCAAATGGAGGCTACGTTGCACAAACAATAAGGCTTGGTTTACACTGCTGCAACATGGGATCCGACTTGTGAGACCCCAAGTCGTGTGACATGTGGAATCCAATTTTAGTCAATGAGAGCTGTCTTAACCACTTCCCGCTCGCCATCTAACAGAATGATGGCCGGAAAGGGGTTGCATTATTCTGACTGGGCATCATATGGTGTCCAATAGGATAAGCCGCTAGTGTGTGCCTGCGGGGGCATACAGCGATCGGGGATGGCGTGTGTCCCTCGGACCCAGCCCATCCCCGATCAGGGTAAACAGCCAATGAAATTGGCTGTTTACCACGTGATCGGCTGTGTCCAATCACAGCCGGGCACATTTGTCAGAATTAGAGATGCGGGGATCGAGGATGGTGGGTGTCCCTCGGACACAGCCCAACCCCGATCAGTGTAAACAGTCAATAATATTGGCTGTGTAGTTTGTATTTGAACAGCGCTTTGCTAATTTGGTCGACACTTGGACATTAATTGTAATTGCTGCTGTAGCCCATGTGTCGATTTTCTGTAAATTCATATAATAAAACAATCTTGATAAAATATTGGTAAGGTGCGATGATGAGGTAGATATGATGTATAAGAAATGTATCTTGTGTTAATATATTAAGTGCTTTAGTGCTAACGTACTATCAAGTGAGGTAGGAAATTCTAAACGTGCTTTGGACAACATGGGGTTCTGTAAACTTTGCACACACTCTATTATCTAATTGCTGCTGTAATCCATATGTCTTACTCAGGTATATTCAACAATTACACTCTGACTTATATGATTAACTGAAATATGATCAACTGAAATATACTAAAAAGTGCTATGGTGCTCTTAGGCAAAGTGCAAATTTATCAACAAAAGTGACGGTGCAACATAAATCATAACATTTTTTGATTTTAAAGAGATGCAGTCCATTTAATTTGTGACTTCTTCAGTAAAGTGCTCGTGCCGTGCCTTGTGTGAGTAGATAAGAAGGTTTTTTCGGGTGTTGTACCCCGCTTACCAGATCCAGTTGACTTTCCAACCTTATGGTATGGAAAAGTCAACATGCGCTTTTGGTTTATAATCCAACCACGGATATACGCCTCCTGTCCTTGTTCTCCGCCTTTGCTCCCGGTGATGTTATGAAAAAAAGGAGAGACTCCTCATCGCGTAAGATATCTTCACTTTATTGGCCCATATAAAAGGTAACAAGTAAAACGATAGCAGAATTGGATAAAATGATCAACCCTCCGGCCGAACTCTATCCGTGACCGCCTGGTGTCTCTCTGCTTCAGCTTGCGTGTCACCTGGGCGTGCGTGTGCGTGCCTTGCGTTTCATCACAGCGTAACGTCATCAGAGGTGACCTGATGAAGGCACGGCACGAGCACTTTACTGAAGAAGTCACAAATTAAATGGACTGCATCTCTTTAAAATCAAAAAATGTTATGATTTATGTTGCACCGTCACTTTTGTTGATAAATTTGCACTTTGCCTAAGAGCACCATAGCACTTTTTAGTATATTTCAGTGGATCATATTTCAGTTAATCATATAAGTCAGAGTGTAATTGTTGAATATACATATGGATTACAGCAGCAATTAGATAATAGAGTGTGTGCAAAGTTTACAGAACCCCATGTTGTCCAAAGCACGTTTAGAATTTCCTACCTCACTTGATAGCACGTTAGCACTAAAGCACTTAATATATTAACACAAGATACATTTCTTATACATCATATCTACCTCATCATCGCACCTTACCAATATTTTATCAAGATTGTTTTATTATATGAATTTACAGAAAATCGACACATGGGCTACAGCAGCAATTACAATTAATGTCCAAGTGTCGACCAAATTAGCAAAGCGCTGTTCAAATACAAACTACACAGACACTCCCTATTAATATAGGCTACAAACAGCGGCTGCTACACTTTCACAAATAACCCACTCCATTGGCGCGAGGCACACCAACACTTAAATAATATTGGCTGTTTACCACGTGATAGGCTTTGTCCAATCACAGCTGGTCACAAGTGTAAACAAAGAGCGGTCACTAGGAGATCTCTGCTTCTTCTTCTCACACACACCAATCGTATGAGGAGAGAGCAGGGATCAGTGAGTAGGTTGCTATTTTACAGTTATTCTTAGACTTTACTGTGTACCACACGCCCCCCCCCCCCAATAAAGAGAACCTGTTACCATAGCCCATCTGGATCTGACACACAACCCATCTGTCTCACAGTCCATCTGGATCTGTCACACAGACCCACCATTGGTACCACCACACAGGCCTGCCATCAGTACCACCACACAGGCCCGTCATCAGTACTGCCATCAGTACCATCACACAGGCCCGCCATCAGTGACCTGTCAGTACCACTAACAGTACCGTCACACAGGCCTGCCATCAGTACTGCCATCAGTACCACCGTCACACAGGCCCGCCATCAGTGACCTGTCAGTACCACCAGCACTACCGTCACACAAGCCACCATCAGTACTGCCATCAGTACCTTCACACAGGCTTGCCATTAGTACCGCCGTCATGTCCAAAAGATTTTTCACATCTGAGGAGGCATATAACATCCTTACTATGTCGGATGATGAGAGCAGCGAGTAGCTCTCATCCTCCGATACTGTTTCAGAATACGAGCCAGTAGAGAGTAGTGGATTGGAGACTGAGTCAGCAGAGGAAACTGCCCCTCCTAAAAGAATAAGGAGATCAGGACCAAGATCAGAAGACCTCCCTACCACCAGCAGACCCTAGGAAGAGGAGCCCAGTACCAGTGCTGGAATTACACACCAAACCCAAAGAATCCGGGCCCAGTCCTACTTGACCGATGCCCTGGCAAACCCCTTATGGTTGCCTGTCAGCTCAGGGTCAGCTATAATCCCCCCTTTCACCACACAGCCAGGTGTGCAGCCAAACACTTCTGATTTTTCCCAATTAGATTATTTTTATTTGTTTTTTCCAGAAGATTTGCTGCAGTATATGTGGTGGACCAAACACATCTCTTTGCAGAGCAATATATTGCCTCCAACCCCAATTCATCCTACACCTGTATGTTTCAATGGCGACGTCTCACGATAGAAGAGTTCAAATTGTTTTTGGGCCTTACATTTAATATGGACCTACGTTTCCCTCATACAGCATGGGACTTAAAAAGGCTCACAGACAAGAGAGTAAAGAGGTAAAATTTACAAATTTTATTAATAATATTATTAAAATTTTGGATCCATTGGAGTACAATACAATGATACGGTAACAGTATATATAACACTGGTATATCCAGGAGTTTCTATGCGTTATGCCTCCTGGTCCACCCACCCCATCCACCACATGCTGATTTATTCTGTTGTCATGTCCAGGACACGCTATGACATGATTATGCGTTTCCTACATTTCAATGACAACTCGCAGTGCCCTCCCCGAGATCATCCCAACCACGATAAATTGTATAAGATACGCCCCCCTAATAAATTCTTTTTACAAGCAATTTGTTGAAGTGTATGTCCCAGACCAAAATATTTGTGGACGAATCCCGTATCCACTTTACTGGCTGGCTGCACTTCAAACAGTATATTCCCAGTAAGAGAGCCAGGTACAGGTTGAAACTGAAAAAGCTTTGCAATAGAGCCATTGGATATGTGTACACCTTCCGCATTTATGAGGGCAAAGTCTCCCAGCTCCAGCCCCCTGAGTGCCCCACATATATCAGAACAAGAGGTAAAATTGTCTGGGAGCTGACATACCCCATGCTCAGAAAAGGATATCATTGGACAATTACTGCACCAGCTTGCCCCTCTTTTGTCACCTGTACGGTAAAAAAAACCCTGGCCTGCAGTACCTAGAAAAAACAGGAAGGGCTTCCCACAAAATATATTAACCAAAAGGCTACAAAACAGGTAATGAGGAAGTGTTGGCCATGAAGTGGAGGGACACTAAAAACGTTCACATTCTCTCTACCATCCACAATTACACCTTGATGGAGATTCAGAGAGGACCCGGCCCCATTGTAAAGCCTCAATGTATCCACGATTATAATCTGTTCTTGGGGGGTGGATTTAAATGACCAGATGCTACAACTATATTTGTCAACCCGAAAGTCCCGTTACTGGTATAAAAAAGTTGCATTTCATCTTTTTCATATGGCCATGTTTAATTTGTATGTTTGCTACCAAAAATCAACCGAAAACAAACCCATCACCTACCTCAAATATATTGAAGACATTGTCACTGCCCTTATTTACCAGCAAGGACCCGCCGCAGGAAGCATTCACTCTGATAGTGTGAGTCGACTTCATGAGCAACATTTTCCCTATAACATTCCCCCCACAGAATCAGGAAGAAGACGCCAAAAGAAATGTGTATGCAGCAGAGAAGGAGTTAGAAGAGATACCCGTTATTACTGTCCCCAATGTCCCTCTCAACCTTGCCTGTGCATCGGAGATTGCTTCAGAAGTTATCACACATCCATAAAATATTAGCTCACCTTATTTTTAACAGTCTGCCATTTCCCCGCTTCAAATACCTGTACCGATCATTTGCCTGCTACCATGTTTCTACCTTCCACATTAACTGACCCTGGCCTGTTTACCGACGATGCCTTTGCCTGCCATTTTAAACCATGTTTCTGACTTACACTTGCATCAACCTCGGCCTGTTAATCTACCATGTTTCTTTCCTGCCAGTTGGACTGATCTTTTGCCCTTCTACTTTACTACACAGGGATCTCACATATGCGAGGGGCTTCAGAATAGGTGTTCTGTGTTCCCAGAACAGGGTCTGGAGCTTCAAAGAGATTTGGGTGGGAGAAGCCTCAACCCCTGTCCCCCTGGCCTTAAACTTGATGGTCCTTCCTGCTGCCTGGATCAATACTTTGGCTGTGCTGACCATATTGCTGCCTGTAATGACCCAGGACTTTATGGACCATGTTTCTTTCTGCTGCCTGACCAATATTTTGGCTGTTGACCAGATCTCTGCATGTTGCCTCTACTGACTATGTATTTCTGCCTGGACGATTCCTTTTGCTGCTGCTGACCACATCTCTGCCTGCTACCTGGACCAATGCTTTGGCTGTGCTGACAGTATCTCTGCCTTTATTAACTATGGACAGTATTCCTGCCTGCTGCCTGGATGATTGCTTTTGCTCTTCGCTGACCACATCCCTGCCTGCTGCCTGGACCGATGCACTCCTCTGTGGACCACTGCACTACTAAAACCACAGGTAATCTTTTGTTATTTGGTATGTACATGCTGTGTTAGAAATATGAAGAGCCTTCAAAAATGTGATCGGTAGTCAGAAAATTATATAGTTACATAGTTAGTCAGGTTTAAAAAAGACCATCTAGTTCAACCAATTAAAAAAAACAAACAAACAAAAATAAACCTAACCATACAATCCCATATGTTTAATCCTTCACCCACAGTTGATCCAAAGAAAAGCGAAAAACCCCAGCAAAGCATGATCCAATTTGCTATAGCGGGGGAAAACATTCCTTTCTGATCCCCCGAGAGGCCAGCAAATTATCCCTGGATCAACTTTACCTATAAATGTTAGTACCCAATTATATTATCTACATTAAGGAAAGAATCCAGGCCTTTTTTAAAGCAATCTACTGAGCTGGCCAGAACCACCTCTGGAGCAAGTCTATTCCACATTTTCACAGCTCTTCCGTATTTGGAGATGAAATCTTTTTTTCCTCTAGACGCAAAGAGTGCCCCCTTGTCCTCTGTAATGACCTTAAACAGAATAACTCAACACCAAGTTCACTATATGGACCACTTATATACTTGTACATGTTGATCATATCCCCCCTTAATCTCCTCTTCTCAAGAGAGAATTAATTCAGTTAACCGCTTGCCGACGGCTGATCGGCAATTGACGGCGACAGAGTGGCTCTGTAACGCGAAACGCCGTCATACGACGGCGGCCGCGAGACAGAGCCGAGTGAGCGTGCGCGCGCCGCCGGAGGTGCGCGCCCGCGCTCACTGTGTTCGGGGGGGCCAGGGAGCGGGTGCGGCGGCTTTGATTGCCGCCGGCTACCCGCGATGCCCCCCCCGGAGTGAAGGAACGGAGGTCCGTGTATGTAAACACGGACCTCCGCTCTGTGTGAGGGGGAAGGGCTGTGATCACAGCCTTCCTGTATACGAAGGCTGTGACCACTTCCCTTCCCCAGCTAGGGCAGTCCCCCTACAGTTACAACACGCCCAGGGAACATAGTTAACCCTTAGAGCGCCCCCTGCAGGTTAACCCCTTCACTGCCAATGGCATTTACACAGTAATCAGTACATTTTTATAGCACTGATCGCTGTATAAATGCCAATGGTCCCAAAAAAGTGTCAAAATGTACCGACATGTCCGCTAAAATATCGCAGTACCGCTAAAAATTGCAGATCGCCGCCATTACTAGTAAAAAAAAAAAATAAAAAAATAAAAACCCCAAAAATTAATTCTCATCATCCGTAAACGCGACCACTTTTGCGCAAACCAATCAATAAACGCAGATTGCGATTTTTTTTATCGCAAATATGAGGACGAATATAAATCGGCCAAAAACGGTGAAAAAAAATGTTTTTTTATATTTTTTTTTGGGGTTGTATTTGAGCAAAAAGTAAGAAATTTGGGTTTTTTTGCAAAATTGTCGCTCTTCTTTTGGTTATAGCGGCGATCAGAAATGACGCAGAGGTGATCAAATACCACCAAAAGAAAGCTCTATTTGTGGGAAAAAAAGGACGCAAATTTTGTTTGGGTACAACGTCGCACGACCACGCAATTTTCAGTTAAAGCGACGCAGTGCCGAATCGCAAAAAGGGCTCCGGTCCTAAAGCTGGAAATCCTTCCGGGGCTGAAGTGGTTAATCTAATGTTTCCTCATAGCTAAGCTCTTCCATGCCTCTTATCAGTTTGGTTGCCCTCCTCTGCACTTTCTCAAGTTCCCCGATATTCTTTTTGAGAACTGGTGCCCAAAACTGAACTGCATATTCCAGATGAGGTCTTACTAATGATTTGTTTGTGCAACATAGCCTCCATTTGCCTCTCTCTCTCTGGAGTCCATAGCTCTCTTAACCACTTCTTTACTGGGCACTTAAACCCCCCTCCTGCCCAGACCAATTTTAGGCTTTCATCGCTGTCACATTTTGAATGACAATTGCGCAAATAGAGCTTTCTTTTGGTGGTATTTGATCACCTCTGCGGTTTTTATTTTTTGCGCTATAAACAAAGAGCGACGATTTTGAAAAAAGAACAATATTTTTTACTTTTTTGCTATAATAAATATCCAAAAAAAATATAAAAAAGAAAATTATTCATCAGTTTTGGCCAATATATATTCTTCTACATATTTTTGGGAAATAAAAATCGCAATCGGCGTATTTTGGTTTACGCAAAAGCAATTGCGTCTACAAACTATAGGAATTGATTTATGGCGTTTTTACTATTTTTTTTTTTTTACTAGTAATGGCGGTAATCTGCGATTTTTATCGGGACTGTGATATTGCAGCGGACATGTCGGACGTTTTTGACACATTTTTAGGACCAATGACATTTATACAGCGATCAGAAATTTAAATGTCCACTGATTACTGTATAAATGTCATTGGCAGTGAAGGGGTTAACCTGCAGGGGGCAGTGAAGGGGTTAACTGTGTTCCCTGGGTGTGTTCTAACTGTGGGGGGATGAGCTGGTCGGGACATAACAGATCTAACTGATCCCAGTGACAGGGATCAGTAGATCTGGTATGTCTTATTATTATTATTATACAGGATTTATATAGCGCCAGCAGTTTGTGCAAAAATGAAGGCAGACAGTACAGTTACATCACAATTTGGTACAAGAGGAATCAGAGACACGGAGATCCGCCGTGTTTACATCGGCGGTTGCCCGTTCGGAGGCTGCTACAAGTGATCGGCGGGTCTCGGGCGGACGTCCATCGGCTATAGCGCGGTTCTGTACTGGTTAATACAAGAAAGGTTTTTGCTCGCTTCGCAAACCGCAGCTTGGCATTGCATGCTATTATTAAGCTTATGATCTACCAAAACCCCCAGATCCTTCTCCACTATGGATTCCCCCAGTTGTACTTCCCTTAGTATGAATGATGCATGCATATTTTTTAGCCCCCAAGTGCAAAACTTTACATTTATCAACATTAAACCTCATTTGCCCAGCTAAACAGTGCATTGGGGTCGGCTTGTATGTTGGAGACATCCTGCAAGGAAGTTATTCCACTGCATAGCTTGGTGTCATCTACAAGGACTGAAATGGTACTTTTAATTCCAAACCCTATATCATTTATGAAGATATTAAAAAGTAAGGGTCCCAACACTGAACCTTGGGGTACCCCACTGATAACCTTAGACCATTCAGAATAAGAATCATTAACAACTACTCTCTGAATTCGGTCTTTTAGCCAGTTTTCTATCCATTTACAAATTGATCTTTCCAAGCCTGTAGACTTTACCTTACACATTAGCCGTGTGTGGGGAACGGTGTCAAATGCTTTTGCAAAATCCAAGTATACCACGTCCACAGCCACCCCTCTGTCCAAGCTTTTACTTACCTCCTCATAAAAAGAAATCGGGTTTGTTTGACAACTTCTGTCTTTCATAAATCCATGTTGTCTGTTGCTTAAAATATTTTTTTCCAGCAAGAAGTCATCTATATGGTCTTTTATTAAACTCTCCAATATCTTCCCGACTATAGAAGTTAAACTAATAACCAAAAACTGGTGTAGCGCAACCCAAAATGAAAACAAAAAGTTCATTACAGTCCAAAATAGTGCAAAACATTCCACCGCTGTGCAGCTAGAGGTGGTGATTCATAGGGGTTGATTTAATAAAGCTTGAAAGTGCACAGAACCCAATCAGCTTCAATGTTTTATTGTCAAAGCTTGATTGAACAAGCTGAGGGGTTAGAAGCAGATTGGCTAGCATGCACAGCTGCACCAGTTTTTGCACTCTCCAGCTTTAGTAAATCAATCCCATAGTGTCATCATAATATCCAGTGACTTCAGTGACCTCCACCATTGGCTACAATGCCTGCTCATCTCAGAGTATTGACCCCACTATGGAGTCTCATACGCCTGACACAATGCCTCTCTGACTGACATCGGCAAATGGCTCTTCCTTCTACTGTCCCTGGATGCCACCGACTTCCTCATGGAATTACGATTACTCATATGTAGCCATGAAATGATAAAGGCAAACCATGGTGCTCTCTGCTACAAACATTTATTAAAACTTCATACATTGATTAAAAATACTCACATGAAAATGTGCAAAACGCGCATATCATCAATATAAAAGAGAAGAAACGTTCTGAATGGTGGCACCTCACACCTGTGCGTGTTACGCTCGACTGAGCTTCTTCAGCAGATGGGGAAGCTCAGGGCAGATGCATTCCAGGAAGTAAATGCTACATGAATTATCTGCCCTTACTCAAGATGGCCACAGCCAGCAATGCTAGGAGGTGTTTATTCAAAGTGAATGAAATAGCGTTTTTGGTATGTGGTGCTCAGATGCAGTGCAGTTCTGCTTTAAAGGGTCAGTTCCTCTCTGTTAAGTGTAGGCTTCCCTTGGGAAAATCAGTGAAGGATTTGGAGGAGCTTGTAGGTCACAGAATTAGCAATAGCATAAAATGCCATGCCGCAGCTATCAAAGCTAGCAAAATACTGTCATGCATTAATAATGACATACATTCAAGAGATAAATCAATAATTCTTCTACTTTAGAAAACACTGGTTTGGCCTCATCTTTTTGTTGTTTCCATAGCTATTTATTAGAACTTGACCTTATCTTTAACCACTTAACGACCGCCTTACGTATATTCACTGCAGCAAAGTGGCTCAGTATCGCAAATAGCCATTTATAAACTCAGATTTGCACAATGCGCGAGTAGCGGGCGGGCACACACCGCACACTCTGTGAGCGGGGTTGCTGGTCGGGCGGACTCGATCGCCCGTGAGAGAGGAAGAACAGGGAAACCGCCGATGCAGAGGCGTGGCTAGAAGTCATGAAGGCCCCCCCCAGCAGCACACGGGTGGGCAGGCCCCTCACAATAGTGGAGGGGCCCCTTACAGCAGCAGGCGGGAGGGTCCCTCACAATAGTGGCGGCCCCCGCCTCTCACAATAGTGGAAGGGCCCCTCACAATAGTCGAGGGGCTCCTCACACCAGCAGACAGGCGGGCGGGCCCCTCACAATAGCTGAGGGGCCCCTCACCAGCAGACAGGCCCCTCACAATAGCCTAGGGGCCCCTCATGGGCGGGCGGGCTGATGAGGGGGGGTAGGTAAGAATGAGATCTGCGGCGGTGGTGGGGTGGGTCCAGCAAGAGGCAGCAGAGGTGCACTGCTAGAGGCTGGGGAATGGGATCAAATCAATTGTAATAATGCCGTTTTCTCACTTACATCACCCTGCCACTGCAGCTGCCTCCATTCATATCACATTGCTTTCCTTTCCTTTGCCTCGTGGTCGGGGACTCGCACAGAGGAGAGCTCATCCCCTGTCAGCTGACTCTCAGCTCTGTCTCACCTCAGCATCAACGCCAGCGGCCAAAGGGGAAAGGCTCCCCCCTCCTCCCCCAGCATGCCGTGAAGGAACACACAGGTGGAGGAGGAGCAACAACAAGCACTGCAGTCAGTCAGACTCACTCACTACTAATGTACATGATAACAATGGCGGACGGGCGGATGGGCAGCACTGCGGGCCCCCCAATAATAGCGGATGGGCCCCCCAGACTCACAGAACTGAAGAGTCCAGTAACCAGTGCGACCCCCATAATTCCGCCCCTGCATCGATGTAAACATGGCGGTTCCCTGTTCTGACAGACGGCATGACAGAGATCTACTAATCCCTTTCACTGGGATCAGTTAGATCTGTCATGTTCCTGGCAGCGCAGCTCCCATACAGTTAGAACACGCCTAGGGAACACAGTTAACCCCTAAAATGTCCCCTGCAGGTTAACCCCTTCCCTGCCAATGACATTTACACAGTAATCAGTGGCTATTTTTAGCTTTAATCGCTGTATAAATGTCATTGGTCCCAAAAAAGTGTCAGAAATGTCCCACATGTCCGCCACAATGTCACAGTCCCAATAAAAATCGCAGATCGCCGCCATTACTAGTAAAAAAAAAAAAACAGTAAAAGCGCAATAAATTAATTCTCATGGTTTGTAAACGGGGCAAATTTTGCGCAAACCAATCATTAATCGCTGATTGAGAATTTATTTTTACCACAAATATGTACAAGTGTATATATCAGCCAAAACTGATGAATACATTTGTTTTTTATATTTTTTTGGGATATGTATAATAGCAAAAAGTAAAAAATATTGTTTTTTTTTCAAAACTGTCGCTATTTTTTTGTTTATATCGGTGATCAGAAGTGACGCAGAGGCAATCAAATACCACCAAAAGAAAGCTCTATTTGTGGGAAAAAAAGGATGTCAATTTTGTTTGGGTACAACGTCACACGACTGCGCAATTGTCAGTTAAAGCGACGCAGTGCCGAATCGCAAAAAGTGCTCTGGTAATTAGGGGGGCAAGTTCTCCGGGGCTGAAGTGGTTAAAGCGGTGCTCTAACCCCCCACGGAAAAATAAAAAAAAAGTCAGCAGCTACACATACTGTAGATGCTGACTTTTTAATATTTAGGACATTAGGACACTTCCTCCGGAAGTTCGGCCCCTCCTCCTTCCCCCGCCGCCAGGCCATTCACAAATCGCAGCACACCTCGTGCATGCGCAGTAGGGAGCCGACTGTGAAGCCGTGAGGCTTCATTGCCGGTTTCCCTCACAAGAGATGGCGGCGGCAGCACCCGAGAGCTGATTTAAAAATTGACTGGGGTGAAGGCATTGCTGAATACCAGGACAGGTAAGTGTCCTAATATTAAATACAGAATTTGTAGCTGCTGACTTTTATTTTTTTTTCTGAAGGAGCCTGGAGCTCCTCTTTAAGAGGGGATATGATTACAATGTACAAATATATCAAAGGTGACTCCAGTAACTGTAATAAACTGTTTAGGCCCCTTTCTTACTTGGGAGACTTGTCTTGCGACTTTAGACTGCAAAGTCGCATGACAAGCCATTCCCCATGATTTCCAATGACAGCCATTCATATATGTACGACTTCAAAGTAGTCCCTGCACTACTTTGGTCCGACTTTCATGCGAGTTGAGGTCTATAGACCTCAAGATTGCACAGGCATTCCCCGAAATTGCGGCAAAATCGCACGACTTTAACCGCTTGCCGACCACTGATCGGCAATTGACGGCGACAAAGTGGCTCTGTAACGCAAATCGCCGTCATACGACGGCGGCCGCGATACAGAGCCACTGTGAGCGCGCGCGCGCCACCGGAGGCGCGCGCTCACTGTGTTGGGGGGGGCCAGGGAGCGGGTGCGGCGGCTTCGATTGCCGCCGGCCACCCGCGCTGCCCCCCCCGGAGTGAAGGAGCGGAGGTCCGCGTAAGTAAACACGGACCTCCGCTCTGTGTGAGGGGGAAGGGCTGTGATCACAGCCTTCCTGTACATGAAGGCTGTGACCACTTCCCTTCCCCAGCTAGGCAAGCCCCCATAAAGTTAGAACATGCCCAGGGAACATACTTAACCCTTAGCGCGCCCCCTGCAGGTTAACCCCTTCACTGCCAATGGCATTTACACAGTAATCAGTGCATTTTTATAGCACTGATCGCTGTATAAATGCCAATGGTCCCAAAAAAGTGTCAAAACGTTCCGACATGTCCGCCCCGATATCACAGTACCGCTAAAAATCGCAGATCGCCGCCATTACTAGTAAAAAATAAAAAAAAAAATAAAAACCCCAAAAATGAATTCTCATCATCCGTAAACGCGACCACTTTTGCGCAAACCAATCAATAAACACCGATTGTGATTTTTTTTATTGCAAATATGTGGAAGAATATAAATCAGCCAAAAACGGTGAAAAAAAATGTTTTTTTATATTTTTTTTTGGATTTGTATTTTAGCAAAAAGTAAGAAATTTGGGTTTTTTTGCAAAATTGTCGCTCTTCTTTTGTTTATAGCGGCGATCAGAAATGACGCAGAGGTGATCAAATACCACCAAAAGAAAGCTCTATTTGTGGGAAAAAAAGGACGCAAATTTCGTTTGGGTACAACGTCGCACGACCGAGCAATTGTCAGTTAAAGCGACGCAGCGCCGAATCGCAAAAAGGGCTCCGGTCCTAAAGCTGGAAATCCTTCCGGGGCTGAAGTGGTTAAAGTTGCAGCAGTGTGAAAGGGGCCTTACTCGAAGGTCCCTAAAGAGGACACATGGCCATGATTTCATGTGTGTTGACAACTTCAAAAAACTTTACAGGGCTAAAGGATTTCTTAGAGAAAATAAAAATCACACACACAGGTTGAACTGGATGCACCTGTGTCTTTTTTCAATAGATAAACTTTGTAACCAAGTAAGAACTGTAACCAAATGTACAATCTGATAAATGCTTATAGTATTAATTGCTTCTTGTTCTTAGGCCATTTTAAGGCCTCATGCACACAGGACGTTTTTGGATGTTTTTTTCTACAGTCAATAAACTCCCCATCATGTTATCCTATGTGTTCATGCACACACAGGCTGCTATCAACTGTTTTTGGCTGGAACGTTTTTGAGCTGTAAAATAAATCCAAGATCAGTGGGTTCTGAAAAACTTTTTCAGGTGTAAAAACGCGCAAAAACACAGAAAACCGCGGCTCACCAACGTTTTTGATCCATTGAGGAAAAAAAAAACCTCTCAAAAACGCTACTGCTGAAAAACGTGGCTCACCAACGTTTTTGGAAGTTTTTGATCCATTGAGGGAAAAAAAACAAAAAAAAAAACGCTGCTGCTCAAAAACACTAATGCAGTAACGCTGAAAAAAGCTGAAAATTCTCTACAAAGCTACTGACATTTTTAGAATGTTTTTTAAAGTCCCGTGTGCATGAGGCCTTACAAAAAAATCTGTAAGGGGAACTTACCATCCACCCCCCCCCCCCCAGCTGACCTGGAGCGCGGCAATCTCCCGCTAGCAGATCACCGTCTCACGGTCCAGGCCTTAGAAATCCCCCACAGCATAATCTCCAAAGTGTACCTCGTAAGAGGGTACGTTTACGAGCATTCTGAATGGTCACCGCCGACCAATCAGAACTTGCGCAGCCTGTCCTGTCACCGCAGGCGAAGAGAAGAGAAAGTCGTGGGGGATTCCAAATCCCCGGACCGGTATAGCTGCAATACGATCAGTCAGTGCGGGGGATCGTCGGACTTCTGGTTAGCAAGACCCAGTGCAATGGGAAAAGGGTCCAGGGTAAGTTCACCTTTCAGATTTCTTTGCTGCTGATGTCAGCTGGAGAGACAGAGCTGTGCTGTGTTATCTATATAAATAAGAATATTTCTGATATAACACTGACACAGGGAACTTATTCTTCTACAGAGGGAATAGGAGCTTTTAGAGTTAATTATGAGAGCAGAGAGGAGAAGATACGAGAGGAAGAGGGAGGGGGAGGAGGGAGTTGAAGACAGGCACACAGGAGATAGGAGAGCTGGGAGTGACATAGCCTGCATAGACCACAGGGCTCTCAGGATAAGCTATATACAGGGGAATCAGCACTCAGGGGGGAAAGTCATGACCTGGCATTATCAAACAGATATTTTAGGGGATACAGAGGGATCATTTAAAAAGCAAAAGCACCGTGCTGTTAATTGCACATTGAAGAGACAGGAGCAGCATTTTTTTGGGGGGTTAACAAATTTTTTAAATCAGTGATTATCTGTTTAGTAAAAGTGATTCAGGTTGCTCTGCAACCTCCCAATCGCTTTTAGGCCTCATGCACACTGACTTTTTTTTTTTAACTCCCCTGGAAGCCTCCTCCTGGTGACAATGTTTCAGCCAAAAAAAGCACCTGATGCTTGTCAAAGTGTTTACCGCGGTTACACTGCATCAAGCGCGTGGGCATTACTTTATTTCATTGACCAAAATAAATAATTTTTTCTGGCCATTGAAATAAATTAACACTGAAGTGCAAAAGCTTAGCAGCTTCAGAATGCACTGGCAACATTTTTTTTTCTGCCACTAAACTCTCCTGCCTGAAAATACTTCTAAAAGCCTATGTGTGCATTGACACATAGGATAATATGCAGGGAGTTTAGAGGCCGTAAAAAAAAACACCTGATGCCCCTAGAAGTAGCTTCAAAAATACCCAGTGTGCATGAAGCCTTACAGTAGTGAGAAATGATGGCCCCCCCCCCACCCACCCTGCGGCCACCCATGGTGGCTCCTGGGTTCTTCTGTTCCTCTGGATGGGCCTGGGACCAAATGCAAACATGCCCGTAAGTCCAGCATGTATGTAAACAATGATTATGCCACACGTAAGATTTTGTTGCAAACTTCAGAATGAGAGCAATAATTCTAGGAACATAATTCATGGTAACCCTACACAGCTGTGGAAATATTGTGACAGAAAGTTGCAACTGCCACTATTTTATTCTAACCCCTTCCTTACCGGGCACTTAAACCCCCCTCCTGCCCAGACCAATTTTTGGCTTTCAGCGCTGTCGCATTTTGAATGACAATTGCGCGGTCGTGCGACGTTGTACCCAAATAAAATTTGCGTCCTTTTTTTCCCACAAATAGAGCTTTCTTTTGGTGGTATTTGATCCCCTCTGCGTCATTTCTGATCAAAAAATGAGCGACAATTTTGCAAAAAAGAACAATATTTTTTACTTTTTGCTAAAGTACAAATCCATTAAAAAAATTATTCATCAGTTTTGGCCGATATATATTCTTCTACATATTTTTGGTAAAAAAAAAAATCGCAATCGGCGTATATTGATTGGTTTGCGCAAAAGTTATCGTGTCTACAAACTGGGAATTGATTTATGGCGTTTTTATTATTATTTTTTTTTTTACTAGTAATGGCGGCGATCTGCGATTTTTATCGGGACTGCGATATTGGGGCGGAAATGTCGGACATTTTTTACACATTTTTGGGACCAATGACATTTATACAGCGATCAGAAATTTAAATGTCCACTGATTACTGTGTAAATGTCATTGGCAGGGAAGGGGTTAACCAGCAGGGGGCAGTGAAGGGGTTAAATATGTTCCCTGGCTGTGTTCTAACTGTGGGGGGGGGGGCAGAGCTGGCCGGGACATAACAGATCTCACTGATCCCAGTGACAGGGATCAGTAGATCTGTTATGTCCCCTGTCAAAGAACGGGGAACCGCCGTGTTTACAACGGCGGTTCCCCGTTCTGAGCCTCCTGAAAGTGATCGTGGGTCTCGGACGGACATCGAGTCCGCCCGACCCACGGGCACGCTCGCGCAGCGTGCGGCGCGCGCGCCGCCGCTGCCGCCAGGGGGCGCGCGAGAGCATGCGCAGTGGAGGACGTCCATGGACGTCCTCCCGGCATTTCAGGTCCGCGCTGGAGCCGTATTTCGGCAATAGCGCGGACCTGGAGTGGTTAAAGAGCCTCTGCTTTTAGAAAATATACATTTGGGGAGTCTAATTAATTTTCTAGCAAAAAATGTTGATTTTAACATGTGTGAAACATTTAAAAAATGTCCCAGATGCAAATTGGTTAATTTGTCAAACAGACTGACCTATAAAATCCATTATGTCATTAGCTTGCCAAGGGCTTGGGTCAGGTAAGCCTGGGTTGGGTCAGGTTACTGGGTCAGGTCAGCCTGGGTCGGGTCAGGTTACTGGGTCAGGTCAGCCTGGGTCGGGTCAGGTTACTGGGTCAGGTTACTGGGTCAGGTCAGCCTCGGTCGGGTCAGGTTACTGGGTCAGGTTAGACAGCATCCCAAAATGTCTTGTAGTACAACAGTGTCATCAAAGTTTATATCAAGTATATACCTTGCTTGTACTACATTTATTTCTAAACATCTCTTCAACCTCATATATTTAATAACTGCATATTTTGGATCAAAGGCTCAGGTATTTTTTTGTGTATGTGTGTGTATATATATATATTTTTTTTTTTTGCTATGCCCCTGGGCTCTAAATGTGACCACTGGAGCAGATTCCTGGTAAAATATTTTACCAAATGGTGTTTCTTTTCTTATGCTTTTCACAGATTGTCATTAAAGCACATACAGTGGATATAAAAAGTCTACACACCCCTGTTAAAATGTCAGATTTCTGTGATGTAAAAAAATGAGACAGATAAATAATTTGAGAACTTTTTCCACCTTTAGGCTCCATGCACACTGGGCTTAAAAAAAAGTCTGTCTCATATAGAGCATTTTTTGTGCAAAGTAGACGGGTTTAGGGGAGTTCTATGTTTTTTCTGCCAGTAAGCTCCAATCAGGAACGCAAACCAGAAGCATTTCTTTTTACTGCCTCTAAACGTTGAGCTCAATATATGCCTCTAAACGTTCTAATGTGCATGGACACATAGAATAAAGCCTCGTACACACAATGCGATGGTCGTACGACCGGATGTCCAATATCATATGTCGGCTGTTGTTTCTGGTATTTTGACATGCACGAAGCAATCGTACGACCAAGCCTAACGTAGTGACGTGTTACGAGCGTATGAAGAGGAACTTCAGGTGCATGTGATTTGTGAATTAGGAACGTAGGTTTACACGAACGGACACTTCTGGGCGTTCCTGACTTCTGAGCATGCGTGTTTTGCACGTACAACTTGTTGGACCAACTTCTCTGTACACACGCTACAACAGTTGTATGACCACTTGTTGTACAACCAAAGTTTTCTAGTCTGCTCATCCAACTTTTGTTGTATGACCGTCGCACGTCGGCTGTTCTAATCGCGCGTACCAACGGTCAGATGATCGTACAACCGTTTTCGTACGACCGTCGCACCGTGTGTACAGGGCTTTACATTGAGCTGCTTCTACTGGCAGAACACAACTCCTGTAGAAGCAAAGTTTTTTAAGCCAGTGTGCATGGAGCCTTAATGTGACCTATAAACCGTACAACTCAGCTGAACAGCAAACTGAAATCTTTTAGGTGGAGGGAAGTAAAAAATAAAAAAATTAAATAATATGATTTCCTAAGTGTGCACACCCTTAAATTAATAGTTTGTTGAAGCACCTTTTAATTTTATTACGGCACTTAGTCTTTTTGGGTATAAGTCTATCAGCATGGCACATCTTGATTTGGCAATATTTGTCCACTTTTCTTTGCAAAAATACTCCAAATCTGTCAGATTGCGAGGTCATCTTCTGTGCACAGCCCTCTTCCGATCACCCCACAGATTTTCAATCGGATTCAGGTCTGGGCGGTAGCTGGGCAATTCCAAAACTTAAGTCTTCTGGTGAAGCCATTCCTTTGTTGATTTGGATGTATGCTTTGGGTCGTTGTCATGCTGAAAGATGAAGTTCCTCTTCGTGTTCAGCTTTCTAGCAGAATCCTGAAGGTCTTGTGCCAATATTGACTGGTATTGGAACTGTTCATAACTCCCTCTACCTTGACTAAGGCCCCTGTTCCAGCTGAAGAAAAATAGCCCCAAAGCATGATGCTGCCACCACCATGCTTCACTGTGGGTATGGTGTTCTTTTGGCGATGTGCAGTGTTTTTGCGCCAAACATATCTTTTGGAATTATGGCAAAAAAGTTCAACTTTGATGTCATCAGATTATAACACATTTTCTCACATGCTTTTGGGAGACTTCAGATGTGTTTTTGCAAAATTTAGTCGGGCTTGGATGTTTTTCTTTGTAAGAAAAGGTTTCAGTCTTGCCACTCTACCCCATAGCCCAGACATATGAAGAATACGGGAGATTGTTGTCACGTGTACCACACAGCCAGTACTTGCCAGATATTCCTGCAGCTCCTTTAATGTTGCTGTAGACCTCTTGGCAGCCTCCCTGACCAGTTTTCTTCTCGTCTTTTCATCAATTTTGAAGAGACATGCAGTTCTTGGTAATGTCACTGTTGTGCCATATTTTCTCCACTTGATGATGACGGTCTTCACTGTGTTCCATGGTATATCTAATGCCTTGGAAATTCTTTTGTACCCTTCTTCTGACCGATACCTTTTAACAATGAGAACCCTGTGATGCTTTGGAAGCTCTCTGCAGACCATGGCTTTTGCTGTAGGATGTGACTAAGAAAATGTCAGGAAAGACCTACTAGAACAGCTGAACTTTATTTGGGGATAATCAGAGGCACTTTAACCCTTTCACCGCCTGGTCCGTACGTCGCCACCAGGATTGTGTGTGAAACTGACAGGCAACCTCCTGGGTGTCTGCTTGGATGATCCTCTAGGGGTGTCTGCTTTCAGAAAATATATAATGTTTGGGGCTTTTGTGTAATCTTTAGGCCTAAAATTATTTTGTAAACATGTGTGCAAACAAAATGCAAAAACGGCTCTGGTAGTGAAAGAGTTAAATGATGCCAGGTGTGAACTGACTCCTATTTAACATGAGTTTGAATGTGGTTGCTTAATTCTGAACACAGCTACATCCCCAGTTATAACAGGGTGTGCACACTTATGCAACCACATTATTTTAGTTTTTATTTTTACCACCCCCCCCCCTAAAAGATTTCAGTTTGTTTTTGTTGTTATACAGGTTATAGGTCACATTAAAGGTGGAAAAAGTTCTGAAATTATTTATCTTTGTCTCATTTTTTTATATCACAGAAACCTGACATTTTAACAGGGGTGTGTAGACTTTTTATATCCACTGTAAGCTAATCTAAGGTCAGACCAAGCCTAGTAGGCGGGTCAGTGTACATAATAATAAAAAAATAAATATATATATATATATATATATATATATTTGTTGACTGGTACCTAAATAAGGCTGTTACATGGACGATTTTATAGTAGCATTTCTTTGCTGTTGCAAATCGGTAGTACCAGTGGTTAACTGTGATTTTAAAAGTGGGGCTGGTGGGCTTTTCTTCTGGGGGCGGCAAACAACCAGCACTACCCCCCCTTCCGGGCAGTGTGGCACAGATGCACCCCTCCCGCACCAAGGGCGGCCGCAGCCCCCCCCCAGGATATCCGACACTTACTATGTGGCGGGCTGCTCTCCTGCTGTGTCCGCCTCTCCTCTTCTGCTGTGTCCTCCTCTCTTCTTCTGCTGTGTCCACTTCTCCTCTTCTCCTGTGTCCTCCGGGCAGCAGTGGGTCCGGCTCCAGCGTCTCTCTTCTTCCAAAGCGCTAGGCATCCAATAGGATTGCCTGGCACTTTAGCCAATTGGGAAACATGTCTCACTGACCTGTCTTCTGATTGGTCGGGAGGAAATTTAGTGTGAAAATACTGAAAATTCATTCTCTATGGTCAGACGGGGTCGGGGCGCAGCCCACCCTATTTTGAAGCCTATTAGAGCCTCTAGCTCTAATCAGGTGCTTCAAAAAACACCCCCTCCCCTCGCCATAGAAATTCATGCGCTGGCGTCCTGAAAGGGGCCAGCCACATGGATAGGGAGGGCGGTGGAGGTGTTAGGGGGCCGTGCCCATGCGCCCACAATGTGCAGGCTGCCCCTGGATTTGAAGTTAGCGATACAATTGCTATAGTCATGGTTTTTATGCAGCTATAGGTCAAACTCCTGCTACATCATTACATTAGCGATCACTACTGCAAATTGCTCTCCTTTACCAATTTATAGCTAGGCAATAAGGGTGAATGAAGTTTGATACTGATATTTGATAATAGAATTTCTGGTGTTACAAGTTAATAATTTTTGATTCATTTTGTGTTTAACATTAATCTTTGTATTGTTTTATGGTTTATGTGATTTTATGTTATGGTGATGTGAGAGCGCGGTTAGTAATTTATTCCAAACTTGCCAATCTCAGACTGTATACGTCTTATAACGAGCAGTTCTCAACACAATACACACATTAATACATTTTAATATTTATTTTCCAAACACATTTTTTTATATGCATATTATATTTTTTTCCACTGAATTCACATATTTTTCACTTATAAAATGTTCACACTGACTAATTTTACAATTGCCACCTCTGCGCGGTTGTGGTATTCCATTTACCTATACTTTGATCAGAATTTCTGTGGTAGCAGCTTTACATTTTTTTTTTACCTGTTGACCTAAGCGTGGATTTCTATGTATGTATAAATTCTATAAATTAACTATCATTTTAAAAAGAAATTGATTTGCTGCTACTAAAGCATCTGTTAGACCTACTGGCTCCTAAATTTTACATTTATGTGTGAACTGTTGTATTTAATTGTCACCAGCACAACTAGTTGTATAGACAGCTTTAGAGTATACCTGGGAATGAACAAGACTGAAGAAACAATACAAATAGGTTTTATTGTGTAGTGCTCTTTATACTTCTTTGTAGGTGCATTATTAACATATAGATTACAGTATGGTAGTTTTTAACATTAAGACCCCTTTCTCACGGGGACGTTTTTCAGGTGCTTTACCGCTAAAAATAGCGTCTGAAAAGCTCCCCCCAATCCAGCTCAGTGTGAAAGCCTGAGTGCTTTCACACTGGGGCGGTGCGCTTGCAGGACAGGAAAAAAAAATCCTGCAAGCAGCATCTTTGGGGCAGTGGGGGAGCGCTGTATACACCGCTCCTCCACTGCCCCTGCCCATTGAAATGAATAGGCAGCTCTTCCGAATCGGCTGAACACCACTTCGGAAGCACCGCGCCGGTGCTTTTAACCCCTTAGGGTTAAAAAAAGCGCCCTGCTGCTGGCCAAATAGCGGCGCCAAAGCGCCGCTATAACATCGGCAAAGTGCTGCTGAACTAGCGGCACTTTACCGCTGACGCTCTGGCGGCCCCAGTGTGAAAGGGGTCTTAGGCTCCATTCACACCTAGGTGATTTGACTCGTGGGCGGAATCCCAAATTGCGCCAAACGCAGTGCACGTTTGCGATGCCATTACTTCTTAATGGCACCCCAATCGCAGGATAAATCATGCAGCAATGCGTGACGCTGACGCCCAAAAGAAGCTCCTGCTCCTTATTGAGCGCCAAGCTTTGCACGTTGCAATTTTGCTGTGATTGCAGCGCGATTTTTCTCTGCTAAATTGCACCGCGATTGGGGTGCTTTTAAGAAGTAATGGCATCACATACGCGCCTCGCATTTTGACACAATTTGGAATCGCAGGCAGAATTGCAGCGATTTTGCCCCCGATTCAAATCGCCTAGGTGTGAATAGAACTGAATACTGTTTTAGAACAGCAAACTGAACAAAATATATACGATTACAGTTCTTTGCCATACAGCTGTCTTTGTGATGACGTCGCTCTTAGAAATTAGTTTGCCCATCTTTCTGCTTAGTAACTTTCAGAAACTTGAAATTAGATAACAGACCGCTGACGTCTGCACGTTCCAAATCCGAAAAACCTGCTTCAGCTTTAATATTTGGCAGGTAGGTGGAATAATAAGGGGACTTTATTGTATATATTGCATTGATCTTTTCTTGTGGACTATAATTGCATTTCATAAAATTCTCTAAAAAAACAGACCAATAAGTATTCCAACAGGGTACTATTTAAGGTAAAAATAAAGATATTTCACCATGATAAAAAAAATGCAAAAAACCTTTATTATGGAACTCCAGACATGATAGCGTATATAAATAAGGCAAACAAAGTAAAACTAAACTTTTGCTGACAAAGCCACAATGCTCTTGAGATCAGTTATAAACATGGAATGTATTTTATGCATGGCAATACTACTCTGCGGGTCGTTTTCACACTGCACCTGGGTTCTTCACCATGTGCCCAGCCCCGTGGGGTCCTCCATGCCTGCCCTTTCCCTGGTGGAACTGAAGCTGGCTCTGACAAGCTGCTGACAAGACACTGTCATGTAAGTTACTACAAATAAACTTTGTTGTGTTTTTAACTCTTACTGACCTGGCGCCCTTCTTCCTTTTTACATGTTCTGAGGGTTCCCTACCTTAAAGAGCTGCTGGCCAGACTTGATCTCATCCACAACATTTTGATTGCCTTTTTATGGATTGACTACCCTTCTGAAAGTTTTGTGAACTTAAGGTCCCTTTTTTGGACTTATTCTGAACTTTTAAGCCCATCCCCTTATGCTGCTACCCCTTAACCCCCACCTTACCCTTATAGTACATGCTGTTATTGATGCTTATTGGTTAATGTTGTAATATTTGTGCAATATTCATCTATCACTGAGTGCGCTCGCTTAGCTGTTGCTCTAACTGGGATTGTGTTTTAATTTTATACAATGCTTTATAGAAAACTTCTCCCCAGTAACTGAAGATTGAAAGTTTTGGAACAAGCATTCAAGTGGCAATATCAACAAGATGTGGCCACATGGGAAAGAGCCTGGAGTATAAAGGCAGGTGGGGGTTGGATGCGTGTCAGATGTAAAAAGACTGGAGGACAAGAGACCTCCTACATTTGGAGCTCTGCGACTAACAAACCTACATCCTTGTTGTAGGATAGGTATTAGATCCTTATCAGAATATAAGATAGGTAGGTTCTTCCTAATAAAGAGACACAGTAGCGCTCATCTGAGTGCAGTAGTGGGTTAAAAATACAGGATTTATTTAAAAATATAAATTAGCAATTCACAAAAGGAGGTGGTGTATGGGCATCTCACAATAGGTAGCCTTGCTGTATATCCCAGTCCAGGTCCAATTCACTAGTGTGTCAGGTGCCGCTGACGGCTCAATCACTCTGGGGTTTCCAGGGCTCAGAGTCCAACAGTAATCTTCCTGTCAACTGTGATGTTTCTGTGTTTGGGATGCAGGGCTGTGAAGCGTGCATTCGAAGCATTCATGCTCCTTCCTCAGATCACAGCCAGAAGAAGACTGGCTGCTTTAAATCACCAGGAGGAGAACTCAGTGTTGCTCTGGCCTGGGACTCAGTATCACTACACTGAGAGAGCTACACCTTGAGAATTGGTTGCTCTAAGGACTCAAAAAGAAAAGGTTTGCGTTTGTTTTGTTTGGAGGTGTCTGGGACGAGCCTGACACCGTATAGAGAGGTATCCTGCTCTGTATAGTTTAGCGCCAGACTTTTAGGAAAGCTTGCCTTCAAGCTGCCTTTTTCCCAGGAAAGGTGATCCCCACGAGCTGATCTCCCACAATGTATACAGTGCTGTAGGCTATTATCACTCAAGACAGCAGTTGCCTGTAGGCTGCACCTGTGCCTCTCGGGTGCCCACAACTGCCTTGGTGCATTCGGTTTTACGCTAGTGGACAGATGTAAACCATAGCAGAACAAAGGTACAAGTGGGTAAGGAGCCTTTATGTGATGGTGTAAGCCGACGTGAAATATATTTGTCTAAAACATTTATAATCTGGTATGTTGTAGGGCAATATGGTTTGTTAATTTAGTTTTTAATAAAATAAAAAGTTTTGGCTTCAGCTGAAATTAAACACGCAATCACCAGTTTGCATGTATAATTGTGCAATATAGCAATGTACAGTAAGCAAAGCTATGTTGAACACAATGAAATACAAATTCCAAATACCCTATTTTCTTGTGTACATACCGCTGTCACATGATGCTATTTCACTTGCTCCTCTCCGCACTGTTAGATCAGAGGGCTGAACAAGCAGGAAACCTATGACTCTTTCTGCAGCTGTAACTACAGGAAGTTTTCTTTCCTTTTACCATGGCTGCACAGAGCAGATTGGCGCTGTTGCAGTCGTGTGGATTAATAAACAAATGAAAACAAAATTTGAATTTTTATGCAACATAGTTAATAAACACGATAGCCTTTAATCACTGAAATAACTTATTACAGTTAATATCCAAAATATTACCTGTAATAAAATGAAATATTTCATTGTTGCGGAGGCTGAGAAGAACACAGAAAGCTGATGTCATTCAAACAGCTGGAGCCACTCTGCAAACCAGTGAAAAGTCACGTGGGGTGAAGGAAGAGGAAAAATGAGGAAGTGAATGGCTTCACAACAGCAACTGGTGGAGCATGCGTACTGTGAATGGCAATGCAGCAGCCAGAGGATTGGCTGCTATTGCATTGCCGCTAAAAATAGGGAGGTACATGGAAATAAAACTAAAAACAGAAATAAACCTCCGTGCTTTTCAACACCATATGCATAAAGAAAATATATGTAAATAAACTAGTGTATATATGTTGCCGCCAGCAGCTATCGTGTTCCCACACCTCAAAATCTAAAATATCCAAATAGTGCAGCACAACATTGTAAATAACTCAAAAAGAGAAAGTACCGACATATCCCATACTCACTAAAGAGCGCATCAATAAATAAAGTCCATGTAAAACGCAAACAAATGTGTTTGATAACGTTCAACCTGTGACATTCATATATATATATCATTCATATGTGGTCCACTTGATTTGCAAACAAAAATGCTCCACCACAATGCCCCCCACCTTTTATTGCAGCCTCTTGTCTCCCAAATAGACCCACACAAAGGTAAGGTCTATTACGCTTTCCCATATATTGGGTATTAATTATGAAGTGTACTTCCAGACAGCCTCTGGTAGATCATCAATCCGTGCTGGAACTCAGGATCCAGCCCATATAGCAAGTGGGAGAAAGCATAAAAACTCTTACGGTGTAGTATGTAAACACCCAATACTTCATTAAGCCCAAAGAATAAAAACTACTCACAAAGCAAGTGCATTGGAATCTCAAGTGCACAAGATGAAACGCCTCTTTAAATGTAAAAACAGATAGCCCTCTTAATGATAAACTTCTATGGAAACAGCATGTAAAATGGCCGATACCGGACTTCCAGGCATGACGACATCATCAGCTTTGCCGTCTGACATGTTCCATCACGTGACCTTGTGAATTCCTCATAGGATACAGTACAGTTCATATTTTACATGGACTTTATTGATGGACTTTTTATTGATTATGGGATATTTCGGTACTTTTTCTCTTTGTGGTACATGGAAATGTCAGGATCAACCAGGTATTTACAAAAAAATTAAAGATGCAGGATGTAAAGGTTAAGCACGGAGATGGGGGACATAATTGTAAAAAAACGACACAGAAAAGAACTGGGTTTGAGTGGCCAGCCCCCCTGATGATGTCTGCTATGATCAAATGCGTTGGATGGGGCTAACTGAGGTGGTAATATCACGCAACCTGAGATCTATAAGTGGGCTTTTGCCGACAACAAGCAAAGGATCGGATATTACTTCAGTGATATGCAATATTGTTTGCTTTGCTCTTTTATCTTGTGAGTATCTTTATCCATTTTAACAAACTGGAAGATGGATCTCACTACACTATGGGAGTTTCCTCTATTTATCCCTGATTTTGCTGACATCTTTAAAGGGGGCTGTGCCGGGGAGTATCAGAAGATTCAGGGACATCCCGGTGTTGATGTTTATAAGAGCACATTTAATCATTCCTTTATTGGTGGTCATACCATTTGGTAAGGTTCATCTGCACATAACGGGGTGTTTTGATGAAGCGTTTCTCCTCCTATTTTTCAGTTGGTAGAAGGATCATTTGTAAGGCTTCATTACTCTCAGCCAAGGAGTAGTATTGATATATGCACTCTTTTCCGTGGATCATTTAAAAGCTTTTTTGGGACTTTTTGTTTGATGGAATTTCTTATTGTGCTTTATATGATTCCATGGTGGATTGATTCATACATTTGTGGTGTTTGGAAGCTAATATTTTGATACTATTCTGTGTTTTATTGTTATATATGACTATTTTAATAGTATTTTCACATATATTTGGTTATCTACGTTGCACAATTTTTATGCTTTGTTTTAGGGTTGGTATCATGACTCTTGTTGCTAGCTGTTTTTTTTTTGTTTGTTTGGTTTTTTTTTACACTTATACCTAAGCGCAGAGTTTCTCCTATTTAATATTTACATTTAATACTTAAAGACTCTGAGAGCACTATGGTTTTCCAAAAAAAGAGAAGACTGGTAGTTATCTCCTTTAAGACACCAGAGATGGAGATACAGCAAGCCTCTCCTCCGACTTATTTGCTTGTGTGTATACATTATCAGCTTGAGTTACTGAGCCCTGTACGCAGGATTTTTACAGCAAAAAACAAGTAGAAGCTAAAAAAAAACATATGGAATGAGGCCCAAAGCTTCCCTTGATAAAAATATATTTTTTTTAAACTACACTTACTAAATAAAGAAAATAGGTAAAAGAACACTATACTTTTGAAGCTGCAGCACAAGTATGAACCAGATTCTGGTAAACAGCAATATAGGACTGAGGGATAAGGCTGACTTTTACCAAACAGTTAGTACTTTAATTATGGAAAATTCGATTTTTCTATCAACTAATTATGAAAAGAGGCCATACAAAATATTTAAAACCTTTTTACATAGTGACCCGGAGTTCAGTTCATTTAATTTTCAACAAACAGTTTGAACCTTTGATGTTGCTGAGAGGCTGGTTTCCTGTTCATTCTGCCTGTAAGCATCAGAAGAGAATGACATCAGACAGACAAATCACATTGTAATGTGACGGAGAAAGAATAAAGGAATACATTAAATGGATCATTATAAAAAACTGGCATAAACATACATCCAAAGACGTATAGCAGAGAGAGAAATGGGGGGGCCATACTGCTTTGAGATTACCAAGAACATAACATTAGGAGAGATCAAAACATATCGAACATAAAGACCAACCTCAGGGAACAATTAAAATAATTAAATGAACTGCTGATTCTATCCAGGAAATAATGCAAACATTGTAAAGAAAACATAATTAACCTTATTTAAAGTTTTATTTAATTAATAAATCATCATACTTGCTTTCTATGATATTGAAAAGGGCTATTTGGGGCTATTTAGGGATATTTAATGCTGTTAAACATTGTTTCCTCAAAATCACACCTGCTTGCAAACAGTGCTTTAACAGTCTAAAGTCAGAGAAAGTGAACAGTTTCTTTCGGTTTGATTTAAAGGATACATTCATATTTAGAATGTAAGACATATGTCACCCTTATATCTAGGAAGCTTCTATTTATTTAGTGGTATACAGTAGCTAGTAGTAGGGATCGACGTTTAACTGGTCTTGTTCAGTAATGAAGATGTTTCGCCACTTATCCAACAAACTGCATAAGCTTAGATGAGTGTCTGCAGCGTACCCCAGTATTTACAGCCACACAAAGTAACCAGGTCACTTATATACAGTCACCATGGAATGTGGATTGTCCAAAAATAAGATAGGAAATGTGAAAGCTTGTCAAACCACCTTGTTCTATTTCTATAATCCAATCAAGATGGTGCCATGAAATCTGGGATAGGTGAAATGTTGCCAAATGCCCAGTGTAGACATGATAAATGGCATTATATGTGGGATGACAGCTGACTCTGGAGGTACATGTAGACAGTAACCACAAAAGAAAAAAAATGGCAGCTAAAAGTCCTTAAAAGGAGTCCATTATTATAAAGTCCATATGTAGAGTTACACCATGTTAGTGCAGTTCCCCATAGAGTGGAACAAATCTCTACAGGAACAAAAGGGAACAGATGGGGGGTGCCAGCCTGGGTGCAGCAGAGTAAAACACAGATTTATTTGTAAAAAGTAGAATGGCTACTTACAAAAATAGTATATAAATAGGCATTTCTCAAATAGTGATGTCTGAGCCATATGGAGATATCCTGCAGTATGTTGCAGATCTTGTGCCGCTTGGGGAAGCCACAACCAGTGTGGAACACACGCACAGACCTGAAGGGTCTGAAGAAGAAGCAGAAGCTTGGAAAAATGTTGCCTAACTTGTCTAAGGTCTCCCATTGGATGTTTCTTCCATCCCAGCCCTCCATGCATTTCACAGTGGTTGTGGCTTCCCCGGCTGACAGCTGCCAGTCCAGTACAGACATACCCGGCTCTGAGTGCACACCATCTGCAACATACTCCCGGACATCTCCATCTGGCCCAGACCATTTTTTGAAAAATGCTTATTTATATACTACTTTTGTGAGTAGCCATTCTACGTTTTACGACAAAACTCTTGTTTTAATCTGCTGCACCCAGGCTGGCGCCCCCGTCTGTTCCCTTTTGTACATGTAGACAGGAAGAAGCTGAAGGAGAAGCAATGAAATGCAAAACTTAAACATTATGAAAAAAAGTCAATGATTTGCAGTAATTTAACAAACTCAGAGACATTCAGTTAGGGCTGTAACTCTTCCTCTGTCTAAAAAAACAATGGCTAAAGTTGTGCTTTAGTCACATAAAAATGTACTTTACAGAAAATATAAAAATATTTTAACCAGTAACTATCTTGTATCATATTGACCCACAATCTATTTACATTGCAAACATTTCACTGTCATTGACACTTTGTGTGCAAAAAGTAACCCTGAAAAACATTTTGTACACATCTTTATCTTTTTGGAGCGAATTCCAGGAATTTCAGAACTGCCTGTTACTGTTTTGAAATTTTCTTCTCCAATGTCATGTTACGCTTTAGCATTCAACATATTGGCACCAATTGGACAGCAGATAAAGTATTGCGTTTTTTGATATAGACTGAAGCATATAATGCTCAAATGTCTCTCTTTATTTGGCTTAATTTCTTCTGCCCTGTCTTTAACAATTTGTCTTCTTTTAGATCTGATTACTAGTAGCATAAACCATTGACAGCATGTACAACACTTGAATAGTATCCTACAGTAGAAGCTTGATTAGCAATCCTAACCTTTGGCAGATGGTTGGACTTGACCTTGCACGGCATGTTTGGTGAAATAATTAGGCTTGTATGATTTACTATACCATGGGGTAAAGTAAAACCAATTTGACAAATGTCATGTGTTCAGGTGTAGTTCACCAGATCTCCAGCTGCCTAACAGTCACAGCTTATGGCTGAAGGTATGAACAAGCGTGCTTGATTGTGCTTTTAAATAAAAGTATAAGATTTCACAATCTGGGTAAGTATTCCATAGTTATAGCCACATGTGGAGATATGATACAGAAGCACCTAGTTAACAATGTCTACAAGTCTTTCTGTCCTTAGCAAATACATCACAATAAATCCTCACATACCGTACAATTTGCGCCAAACATCTACTTCCCTTTTTTGAGCTGGCTTGCATATTTTATTCTAGGCACCCCAGATCCAATTGGATTATTCAATTATATTTTAACCACTTCCTTACTGGGCACTTAAACCTCCCTAATGTCCAGACCAATTTTCAGCTTTCAGCGCTGTCACATTTTGAATGACAATTGCGCGCCCATGCGACGTTGTACCCAAACAAAATTTGCGTCCTTTTTTTCCCACAAATAGAGCTTTCTTTTGGTGGTATTTGATCCCCTCTGCGTCATTTCTGATCGCCGCTATAAACAAAAAAAGAGCGGCAATTTTGCAAAAAAGAACAATATTTTTTACTTTTTGCTAAAATACAAATCCAAAAAAAAAAAAAATTATTCATCAGTTTTGTCCGATATATATTCTTCTACCTATTTTTGGTTAAAAAAAAAATCGCAATTGGCGTATATTGATTGGTTTGCGCAAAAGTTATCGCGTCTACAAACTATGGGAATTGATTTATGGCATTTTTATTATTTTTATTTTTTTTACTAGTAATGGCGGCGATCTGCGATTTTTATCGGGACTGCGATATTGCCGCGGAAATGTCGGACATTTTTTACACATTTTTGGAACCAGTGACATTTATACAGTGATCAGAAATGTAAATATCCACTGATTACTGTATAAATGTCATTGGCAGGGAAGGGGTTAACCTGCAGGGGGCAGTGAAGGGGTTAACAGTGTTCCCTAGGTGTGTTCTAACTGTGGGGGGGGGGGGTGGTCTGGCCGGGACATAACAGATCTCACTGATCCCAGTGACAGGGATCAGTAGATCTGGTATGTCCCCTGTAACAGAACGGAGAACCGCCGTGTTTACATCGGTGGTTCCCCGTTCTGCAGCTCTGTCAGGCGATCGCAGGTCTCAAGTGGACATCGAGTCTGCCCGACCCACGGGCACGCGCGCACGCCGCCACCAGGGGGCGCACCAGGAGCATGCACAGGGGACGACGTCCATGGATGTCGTCCCGGCATTTCAGATCCGTGCTGGAGCCATACTTCGGCAATAGCGCGGATCCGGAGGGGTTAAAAAAAATATTTAAATTTTCCATTGCTGTAGTTGCTTCTATTATTTGACTTTGATTTTAATTGCAAAATGTAGAGTTTTATTATGACTTACAATACAGAACACAGGTTCCTTTAAATCTTGAAATGCAAAGTGCACCACTATAAAATGTGCAGAAATACAAATAATTACAATAAAATAAAAAACTGGTACTGTAAATATCCAAAATATAAGCCATATGCTATATTTGCAAATGTGTGCAAACATTACCTTCTTGCTGAAGAACAAGTTCAGCAGGCATGACAGGAGTGACAAGGGTGTTGATTGGTAACATTTTTATTTTTTGATGTAAAAGTGCCTTTTAAGAACTAGTTTCTCTTGAACTAATTAAATTGTTTTTCGTCAAAATTCTGCACATTCATTCATTCGGAAACATCAGAATTAACGAAAGATCATTCATTTTTCTAAAACAAATCCGAAAATCCAAAATGTGAAAATCCCAAAATTCGAAAGAACGAAAATTTGAAAATCAGAAAGAACGAAAATTTGAAAATCTGAAAGAACATAAAACATTTGGATAATTTCTATTGTAATTAAAATATTACGTTTATTAACCATTATTATAGTTTTTATTATTATTTATTGTTAATAATAATAAAAACTATAATAATAGTTATAAACTAGTAAATTATAGGTATTGGAATTTCATTTCAAATTTGGCTCTTAGTGAACGTAACAAATATGAATTTATCCAAAGTTAAGAATTATCTGAAATAACGAATGCTGGATAATTTGTAACTTTGGATACATTTGTTACGTTCACTAACAGCCAAATTTGAAAGGAAATTACAAGTTTTTATTATTATTATTATTATTTGTTATTACTTTGCTACATTCCATTTGTTTAGATACGGCATTCATTATTTTGGATAATTTGTATTTGTTACATTCACTAACAGCCAAATTTGAAAGGAAATTCCAATACCTGTAATTTAATAGTTTATAACTATTATTATAGTGTTTATTATTATTATTTATTATTACTAAATAATAATAAAAAAAAACTGTAATAATGGTTAATAAACGTAATCGTTTAATTATAATAGAAATTATTCAAATGTTTTTTGTTCTTTCGGACTTTCACATTTTTGGACTTTCGTTCTTTCTAATTTTCGGATTTTCGTTCATTCTAATTTTCGTCCTTTCGAATTTTTGGATTTTCGAATTTCGGATTTTCGTTCTTTCAAATGATCACATTTTTGAATTTCAGATTGTCGTTCTTTTGAATTATTACGAATTATCAAAATAATGAATTTGAATTCATTGGAAGTTATGAATGTATTAGAAATAACAAATAGCGATCATAACGAATGATCCAAAAAATGAAAAAAAAAACAAAAAACAATGTAACGAAAACTATAAAAAAACAGTGCATATGTCTAATGTCCAAAGCTTGTTTAGCCCTACTTCTCCTATGGATCACAGGAGTGCAGTTTGTCCACCTAGAAGCCTGGACTGGCAGCTGGCTCAGCCTCTTAGCGAGCTGCTGGGACACTGAGCCAGCTGCTTCCACCCCCTGCACAGCCTGGCGCTCCAGTGAGCGCTGAAGAGGCACAACAGAAAGCCAATGACTGACAGTCACATCTCTCTGCTCAGAGCGGTGGGGAGAACTGAGGGATCAGCGGTATTTGATCACTCACTCAGTTCTCAATACAGAGGCAGCGGGGGACAAATACACCTGTGGAGAGATCTTAAAATTGCTGTTCGGAAAAGGCGCCCTTCCAATACGAGAGAGCTGGAGCAGTTTGCAAAGGAAGAGTGGGCCAAAATTCCGGATGAGAAGTGTAAGAAGCTTATTGATGGTTATAGGAAGCGACTGATTTCAGTTATTTTTTCCCAAGGGCATGCAACCAAATATTAAGTTAAGGGTGCCAGTAATTTTGTCTAGCCCATTTTTGGAGTTTTGTGTGACATTATGTCCAGTTTGCTTTTTTTCCTCCCTTTTTTTGTTTTGTTCCAATACACACAAAGGGAATAAACGTGTATAGCAAACCATGTGTTACTGCAATACTTTTCTGTGAGAAATACGTGATTTTCTGGATATATATATATATATTTTTTTTTTTTTTAAACCCAAACTACTATTTTATGTAGCCCTGAAAACACATTCTATAGACAATTTGAGTAAATTAAGTAAAACGAAAATCAGAAAAAAAAATCAGCTTTGGCCAGTAGAGCAGGTGCAAACTTATTTCATGGGGCTGAGCTACCATTGCATTTTGTTTCTCTAAAAGAAAACTCATAGAGTTTGTAAAAAATGTCATTAGTTGGTTAAAAATATATATCCATTTGGGTTATGCATGTATAACACCAACATCCTTTAAACAAAATTGGCCTTGTCTGCTCCTAGCCATGCAGTCTACTTCTAATGAGATCAGTTTAGGAGGCGTCTACCAGGAGTCCAACATTATTCAATCCTTTGCTGATTAAATCAATACAGAATGGTAAATGGATCATTGGGCTTTGTTCCAGGTACAATGTCTTCCACACCAAAATAGTTAAAGTTCACCTCTGAAACTAGAGAACTATTATTCACATTCCTTAACCCAAGAGTCTGTGTACTAAATTCCCAGATAATTCCCATTGGTAAAATTCCTATGAAAGGTTATGCTCCTTAGATTATGCGTATAAGTAATTTAAAAGAGAAGTATGGCTTTATAAAAAAAAAGTCATATTCGCCTAGATGGCTGTAGCACCGATCCCAGCTGCAGTTGTCCCCCACCGGCTCTAACTGTAAAGTCGGGATCAATCCAGCGCTTGGACTGGCTGAGCGATGTCAGCCAACAGTGGACTTTAGCCTGCTGTCGTCTGGAAACAGGTCACAGGGGTGCAGAACGAAGTGCACTCCTGTGATCCATAGGAGAATTACAATCAAAATAGCTTTGGCCATACTTCCCCTTTAAACACAGTAAAGTTTTACACATTACTTGTAAAGAAATGGACATGTATCCAAACTAAGCTTAAACTCAGACACCGGTCTGTAGCACATGTAACCAAAGAAATATACATGAGCAAATCAGAAAACTCCTTGCCAAGTAAACCTGCTTCTGTCTCATCAATGAGTTAAGCTCATGATTGGCATCACTACTAGCCAAGCTTAAAGTGGTTGTAAACTTCAGTCATGAAATCTGAACAAAGCATATATATCTGTAGTGTTTACTTGTGTTTCTCCAAAGCTCTATGCGTTGTTTCTGTCTGGTGCTTCGTTCCTCTGTTATCAGCATGAGTCACATTTGATAAGTTTTCCTGACACATAAGGTAAAATTTGTGTTGGGCAGGAGAGCTCAGCACATAGCTTGTCTATTCAGAGCACAGGTCTTCAGCTGTGTGTGAAGGGAGGTGTGTTGCTTTCCTCCAATCAGCTCTTACAGACTTCTAAGGCTAGTATTACACATGGTCGGTGTCAGGGAAATGGCCGCAAAGATGGCGATCCTACCAGGAATCGTAATGGGCGCATACCGGTGCACATGCGCGATCGCATGACGGGAATCGGCGTGCAGAAGGGAACTTCACCTGGGATATAAGACTATGGCTGCCTGACTCAAGTGCTGGATTATTGTCAGCTCTCCTGATTCCTGAATCCTGTAACTGTGCTTGATTCCCGTTGTGACCCGGCTTGATCTTTGACATGCTACCTACTCTCCTGATCTATGACCCGGCTTGTTCCTCTGACCATCCATCTGCCTGTTTACTAGTGTTTGACCATCGGCTTGCTGAAAGGACTTTGCCTCTACTTGATCTACTGTGTATGACCCCGGCTTGCCTTATGGACTTCTCTCCTGTTTGATCTACTGTATATGACCCCGGCTAGCCACATGAACTCTGTCTTTGCCTGAATTACTGTGTTTGATCCTCTGCCTGCACACAGACTTTCCTCTGCCTGATTCACAGCATCAGATCCCAGCTAACCTCCTTGGACTTGCTCCTGTGTGATTTACTGTGTTTGAACCTGGCTTGTTGCATGGACTGTGCTCTCATCTGTCACTACAGTGTTTGACCCCCAGCCTGCTCAGCGCTCTCTTCTGGGCCGGATTGCCTGTGCTGAACATTCAGCTTACTTCCAAAGACTTGTCATTTGTTCCTGCTGGTCCTATTACACCCGTTCCAGTGACACCACAGACTCTGAGTTACCTGCTGTACCTCCCTGCTAAGGTGACCCTCAGTCAGGTCTTTACTGCTGCTGCCATACACCAGCCTTGCTGTATCCAGCTTGAGTTCCTGTGCACCGGCTCCTGGTCTCAGCCTTCACCTCCTGCACCTGCCGGGCTATTCAGTTCCTGCCGGCGACCTGTGCTTCTTTGTGCAGCATACCCTCTGTCTCAATCTCAGGGGTATAGCACACTCAGCCGCAAGGGAAGCTCCTCTCTGCACTTGGCTTCGGATCAGGTACGTGACAGCTGGTGTGAATTTCCCCTCCGTTTTTACTGCAAATTTCCTAAGCAGCTATTCAGCTGCAATTTAAATGCAGTTCAGATGTGAATTTTTGGAGCCTTTTACATTAGTGGGTTGTTATGGAGTGGGCCGGGAAGCTGGCCGCCCCGTCCTTAACAACTGAAGACTCATCAGCTGTCAGGGGGGTTCCCTTTTCACAGCCAAATGTAAAAAAAAACATTGCCAGCAATAAAAAATTGTGCAGAAAAAAACGGCGTGGGCGTCCCCCCTCAATCCATACCAGGCCCTTAGGTGTTGTATGGATTTTGAGGGGAACCTCCACGCCAAAATTTAAAAAAAAATGGAGTGGGGTCCCCCCCAAAATCTATACCAGACCTTTATCCAAGCATGCAACCTGGCAGGCCAGGAAAGGGGAGGGAGGAGTGAGCACCCCCCCATCCTGAACCATACCAGGCCACATGCCCTCAACATGGGGGAGTGCTCTGTCCCCCTCACCCCAAAGCACATTGCCCCATGTTAATTGGGACAAGGGCCTCTTCCCCACAACCCTGGCCAGTGGTTAAAAGGGTCTGCGGGCAGGGGGCTTATTGGAATCTGGAAACCATCTTTAACAAGGGGGCCCCCAGATCCCACCCCCCCCATTCAACAAAAAGTAAAAAAGTGAGTAAAGGCACAGCACAAGTTTTTGACAACTTCTTTGGATCCTGCCGTATCCGAAAAAAAAAACAAAACAAAAAACCCTCCTGTCTAGTTGAAGGCTCCTGCTGTCTGCCTGCCACCAGTCAGTGACGTCACAAGGGGGCTGTGCCCCCAGGTGACGTCGCCAGGTGGCCCCGCCGCTTAGCTATTTAAGAACTACCAGATGGAGGAGTAGGCAGACAGTGGGAACTTTTGGCGCGAGCAGAGCTTTTTTTTCTGGGTCGGCGGTGGCGGCGGCGGCATTGTGATTGAGTAGAACACTGGGTCTTTAACCACTTGCCGTCCACCCACCATCAAATGAAGGCAGAGCGGAACGGCTATTGTTCTGGGACAACGTCATATGACGTCACTCCTTTAAGCCGGGATTGCGCGCGATCGGGCGCACGTATTCCGGCTCTGTCCCCAGGACACACCGCGTCACCGACTGGGGTGAACAGCCATTGGTTATGGCTGTTTACCATGTGCTCGCCCGTGACGAAGTCACGGCTGATCACAAATGCCACGTCCCCCATTAGCACGGCGCATGCGCGCGATCGGGAGCGCGCTGCGTGTGCGCGTCGGTAGCGGCATGTTCCCAGGGAACACTGCCTGTCACTGACACTGGTATCGGCCGGCTGCCGTTATCTTGTGATCGGCTGTGATCTACTTCACAGCCGATCACATCCAATGTAAACAGAGCGGTAACTCACTGTTACCAGCTCTTCTCTCCTCACATAGTTTCTAGTGTGAGGAGAGAAGAGCTGGGATCAGTGAGTTACCGCTCTGTAAAGTAAACACACACTGTCACATCCCCCCTCCTGCCCCCCAATGCACCAGTCACCCAACAGTCACCCCATATGCCCCCATAAAGTGTACCTGTCATCATAAAGTGTACCTGTCATCAGACTGCCATCATAAAGTGCACCTGTCACCCGTCACCCGTCAGTGACCGTGGCATCTCACCCGTCACCCGTCAGTGACTGTGGCATGTCACCCGTCACCCATCAGTGACCACGGCCTGTCACCCGTCACCCATCAGTGACCACCGCCAGTCACCCGTCACCCATCAGTGACCACCGCCGGTCGCCTGTCACCCATCAGTGACCACTGGTAGTCGCCCATCACCCATCAGTGACCACCGCCAGTCACCCATCACCCATCAGTGACCACCGCCAGTCACCTGTCACCTGTCACGATTCTGTAACCACCGCCAGTCACCCATTAGTGATCACCACCAGACACCGGTCACCTATCAGTGACCACCTCCAGACACCCGTCACCCATCAGTGACCACCGCCTGACACGCGACACCCATCAGTGACCACCGCCAGTCACCCATCAGTGACCACCACCAGTCACCCGTCACCCATCAGTGACCACCACCAGACACCCGGCACCCATCAGGACCACCGCCAGTCACCCATCACCTATCAGTGACCACCACCAGTCATCCGTCACCCATCAGTGACCACCACCAGATGCCCATCACCCATCAGTGACCACCACCAGACCCCCGGCACCCATCAGTGTGACTCCAAAGATAAAAGTCTAAGGGGGTCAGATCGGGAGACCTTGGGGGCCATTCAACTGGCCCAAGATGACCAATCCACTTTCCAGGAAACTGTTCATCTAGGAATGCTCGGACCTGACACCCATAATGTGGTGGTGCACCATCTTGCTGGAAAAACTCAGGGAACGTGCCAGCTTCAGTGCATAAAGAGGGAAACACATCATCATGTAGCGATTTTGCATATCCA
>BLSH010357725.1:611675-627244 GCA_018402905.1 Glandirana rugosa
AACAACAGACGTTCTATAGATGTCATACATGTCATGTCCCACCCGGTAAATATACCTATGTGGAATTATTTTACCCTTGTAAAAAATGATATCTGAATGGTGCCTCTAGCTGCTGGCACCATTCAGATATTACCACTCAAAGTCTAGGACGTCCATGGACGTCCACCCGGCGGGAAGTGGTTAAAACCAAGCACACCATTGTTTTTCTTGTGAAATTCTCAATAAGTTTGATGTGTCACATGACCCTCTTCCTATTGAAAAAACAAAAGTTGGATTCAAAATGGCTGACTAAGTTTCCCCCCTCACATATACTAATGTGCCACAAACAGGAAGTTAATATCACCAACCATTCCCATTTTATTAAGGTGTATCCATATAAATGGCCCACCCTGTACTGTACATACTGTAGATATCTTGCAGACAACAATTCAGACCTGTAACCCAGTGCAGTAGAGTCAGATCTTGCTGATCATTTACATCATGTAGTTGAAAAAACAAACAAGAATATAGGTAGTACAGCTGAGTTTATGTTCTCTTGTCAAATGTCATGGCTCATTTTCTTTGCAGAATAGTACAAGTGTCATGTTCTGCACATAGTGTCTTTCTTATGTAATTTAATCTAGTATTTTTAGAATGACACAACCAGTCTGAAAAGGTTACACCCACCAATTTTGGCTCTAGTCTTGGGCTTTTCATCACCATAAATGGTGACACACTGCACATTTCAGTTATATTCTGGTTTGCTATTTTTGCAGTTTTCTAGGAAAGAAATGCCTTTTTCTCTGTATAGGCAACATAACTATCTATATTTAAAGAGTATCTATGGTCAAATTTTAAATCATATATCTTTTAATCTGAACAATCTTGAAGTTTGTAAACTTAGTTTGTGAAGATCCCTACACATTTACTTCCTTGAATTCTGTGATATTCGCTACGCTCTGTGAGTAGGCACTGTTGTGTCACACATTTCACAGAGCCTGCCTTCTGAAATAAAGAGGTGCTGAGAGGAGGATCAGGAGGCGGAGTCAGTACATGAATCACTGCTTGCAGGTAGCAGGGTACCATGGGATATGTAGTTATTAAAAGTGGAGCAGAAGCTGCAAAAGCTTGCAGATAATCCAGGACGTTGTGAAAAGAGATGGATTTTCAATATGATATTGGATTGAAAAAAAAAACGATTGTGACTCCCTTTGTACTGAACCTTAACCTCTGTTTGACGATGAAGGATAAGAAATCCCAGGCTAATCATCCCAGGAAATTATTAGCCAAGCAATTGACTCCTAGACCTCTCATGAAGTTGGTTCCTAAGTTAAAGTGTTACTAAACCCAGGACTCTTCATTCACTATATCTGGTCTCCCACAGTACACAGAACATGAAATATAACTATTTTAGTAAATATAAGCTGCTAAATACCCTTTCCCATCAGCAGTATAAAGCAGTCATGTGGCTTCTATCAGTTCCTGGTAAAGCATGTAGGAGGAGTTTTCATACTGCATTGAGCTGTCCTCAGGACCCCTGACCCTGTGCTGATCACATGCCGCCTCCCTAGAAAAAAAAAAACTCTCTAGCAATACATACCAAACTGAGCATGTGCACCCTGACTCCAAAGGCTCTCTATTATCCGGACATGTTCTGGAGTCAGTGGAAGAAGAGAAGAATCTGTGCATACAAGATCAAACAGCCTTTTTACACAGTGCGGAGGATTAACCCCTTAGGTTCCATAGTGAGTATAACAAGCATGCTTCACTGCATATACAGACTGATTTTACTGTTGTGGTTTAGTAACACTTTAAAGAGGGCAGATAATGCACTTAGAATCCTATAACTGTCCTTAGGGAGTTTTACATCTACTATAAAAATTTGTATTAGAGGTAAAAATGAATCGGTAGAAAGGCGCTTAAGAACAATAATCATAACATGTGCCCCAACGGGATAATAAATGGCAAGTAAGATGCAGCAACGTGGTTGTAAAAAGATTAAAATAAGTGTTTATTAAAGTACTTACAAACAGTAATGTTCCATATGGCTCCCAAAATGTGGCTGCAGTAGCCCTACTGGTTACACATCCACTTAAGGGGGGCATGGTCGGTGACTAGCCTGAATGTCCTTCCCAGCAGGTAGTATTTTAGGGCCCCTAAAGCCCACTTGATAGCCAGGCACTCCTCCACAATGCCATAATTCCTTTCATGTCTAGTATGCTTCCTGCTTAAGTAGATGACCGGGCGCTCTTCACCGTCTCTGATCTGGGACAGAACAGCACCTAGTCCCACCTCAGAGGCGTTGGTTTGAACCACAAACTCCTTTGTGAAATCCGGGGTCACGAGCACAGGCTGTACACAAAGGGCTTGCTTCAACTTCTGAAAGGCCTTCTCTGCTTCGGGATTCCACTTAACTATTCCTGACCCTCTACCCTTCATCAGATCAGTCAGAGGGACGGCAAAGTCAGGGATGAAGCGTCGGTAATACCCTGTAATGCCCAGGAAGGCACAAACCTGTTTCTTGTTCACCGGTTGGGGCCACTTTTGAATGGCCTCAATCTTATTGGTCTGGGGCTTAATCAGACCAATAACATACCCAAGTTATTTGGCCTTCTCTAGACCTAAGGAACACTTTTTCGGGTTGGCTGTTAAACCTGTTACCTTCAGCGAATCTACCACTGCCTGCACCCGGAACAGATGTGATTCTCAATCTGGGCTGTGGATGACCACAGCATCCAGATAGGCTGCTGCATAGGCCTCAAAGTTTTGTCCATCATCCTCTGAAAGAATGCAGGGGCCCCATGCAGACCAAATGGCATTTGCTTGCATTGGAAGGACCCCTTGGGGGTAGAGAAGGCCGTTTTTTCCTTTGCTGACTCGGTTGGAGGGATCTGCCAGTATCCTTTAGTTAGGTTTAGGGTTATGTATCGGGCACCTCCCAACCTATACAAAAGTTCGTCAGTCCGCAGCATCGGTTATGCCTCAAACATAGACACTTCATTCAGCTTCCGGAAATCGTTACAGAACTGTATAGTGCCATTGGGCTTTGGGACCAGTACTATAGGGCTCGACCAGGTGCTGTGGGACTCCTCTATCACGTCCAACTCCAACATGGTTTTTATTTCTCTCGCCACCGCCTCTTGTCTAGCCTCAGGTATTCGGTAGGGTTTTACATTCACACTGACCCCTGGTTCCGTGATTATGTCATGTTGTAGTACAGTGGTCAGTCCGGGTAGGGAAGAGAAAAAGTCTCTATTTTTACTGACAAATTCCTTAACATCCTTTTGTTGCGTCAGTGACAAGGACTCGGTTATGGGGACATCCGGGGTCAGGGGTAACCTGTGCTTTCGGGGAGTGGGCACCGCCAATAAACTCTCTCTGTCCTTCCACGGTCTTAGAAGATCACATGGTAAATCTGCTCCAGTTTCCTTTTCCCAGGCTGGTAAACTTTGTCGTTTACTTCCCCTACTCTTTCCCTAACCTCAAAGGGACCCTGCCACTTTGCCAGGAATTTATTTTTAACCATGTTGACTAGCACCAGCACTCTGTTTCCGGGGTTGAAAGTCCGGGTTTTGGCACCCCGATTGTAAACCCTTCTCTGGGCTTCCTGGACTTGCTCCTTATGCTCTCGTACAAGGGGCAGGACAGCTGCGATTTGATCCTGCATCAAGGAGTCATGTTCTATGATGCTTCTTTATGGGGTGGCCTCTCCTTCCCACGTCTCTTTTGTGACATCTAGCAGCCCCCTGGGATGTCTACCATACAAGAGTTCAAAGGGGGAATACCCTGTAGACACCTGGGGAACCTCTCATATGGCAAACATGAGGTACGGCAACAAACAAATCCCAATTTCACCCATCTTTATCCTCCACCTTTTTTAGCATACTCTTGAGGGTCTTTTTAAACCTTATCACCAGACCGTCAGTTTGGGGGTGGTAAACAGAGGTACGGAGATGGGAGATTTTGTACAAGGTGCACAATTCTCTGGTCACTGTGGACATGAACGGCAACCATTTTTCTCCCCCCTCTTCTTTCTCCCTACTCTCCCCTTCTCAGTCTTTCCTGTTTCCTTCTCCATGTTGATGTCTCCACATGCCTTTTATGTGGTGCCAATCACTCACTATACTGGTGTTTTTTTTCTTTGGTTAGTTATGCTTTTTGTGCCTTAGTGGGCACTTGGTATTTTATGCTTGGGATTTGTTCCCCTTCATTGGAGAGCCCACAATTTATTTATCAATTCCTTCTCTTATATGCAATGTAGATGCTATCCTTTAACTTTTGACACGTCAGCTTGCAATTGCATATTACTGTTGCGGCTTCTTCATACTTGTTGGCAATATGCTCTGCCTGCGTTGCGGACTCTCACTTGCTTCTCTGTTTGACAAATGATGATATGTCTGTTTTTGTCAGTATTAAAAACATTATTGAACCAAAAAAAATATACAGTATATTGTTTGTAAAAATCATTCATGGTTGACGTTCAGTTTGTAACCTGCTAGTGCAGTTGCTCTAGATCTTACTACATGAGGGGAAGCTCTATTGGTTTCTATCATCCAATCAAATGCTGTGTTTTTATTTCCCCTGCATGTAATTGGGTATTCTTTGCAAAGTGAAGCTTTGGAGCAACTGCACTTGCAGTGCACAGTGTATTTGCCTTTAGAAAATCAATCCCATAGCAGAGGATCAATATTATACCATGACAATGTAGACTATACAGTGCCATATGGTGCCCGAGATCACCAGCAGCCTGCTAGTAAGGTGCAAGTCATTATTGAAATAGGCAAACAGTCCAAAAAAAAAACCCAGCTTACTTCAGCAAAATAAACACAAGACAGTCCATAACTCTGGTTCAATGGCATGAAACAAGGTAATGATACACTGCCACATACTGGTCCCACTCTGGGGTTTGGGGTATCCCATCTGATTTAGGGGTCCCAAAGAGAAAGCACTCACAGTTCAGCAACCATGGCTCAATCCCAAGCTACACATCTATGTTGTCCTACAGAGAGGGTCAGAGTGGCAACCTCAGCCTGGACTCCAACCAGGCCATGCCCCAATGCGTTTCACTCTGCCCCCCGGAGCTTAGTCATGGGGAGCTTAGTCATCCCCATGACTAAGCTCTAGGGGGGCGGAGTGAAACGCATTGGGGCATGCCCTGGTTGGAGTCCAGGCTGAGGTTGCCACTCTATCCCTGTCTGTAGGACAACATAGATGTGTGACTTCCAGGGGTTTCTCCTCTTTCCTTCAACTCTTGCAGGAGCCAAGACGGGCTCCATCCACTGTTGGCACTCTAGCAACAGCTGCGGATGCACTACCTATATACCCTGTGGCAGTGGGACCATGTGCTACCTGGAAGATTGCTGGGTTACATCGGATTTTTGGAGAGACAGGCATGCTGATTGCACTGCTGTGTGCTGGGCTATTTAGTGGTAACCTGACTATGGCTCAGGGACCCACCCAACAGACAGGGAGTCTGTGTAAGGGAGTCAGGTGGACTCCCATTTCCTCTGCAGGAGTCAGAGGCGGCATGGGGGCAGCCAATGTAGCACAAGGCTACAGGACAGCACTGAGCTGTGCGAGACAGACCTAGGCTAAAGCAGAAGGCCTTAGCAGGAAAGCTGCATTTACAAGCCAGGAGGGCTGTATATGATTTACTAACCAGGAGACCTGGAGATTGCTTATTTCACCAAGTGGCATGAAGCTGACAGTGAGTAAAGCCAGGAGGCTGAATCATGTTTATGCAATGATGTTGGAACCCCCTGTAAGGGAAGATTACTGTTTTATTTGACTTTTTCATTGCTTTTAATAAAAATAGGCTGCCATGCCCTTAAAAATACCGCTTTGGACTGGTGCACTTACTGAAACCGCATCTACCATTTGGGTCTGATCAACCCCAATCTTACAACCCTCTCCTTATCGAGCCGGAGCGGCACACATACATTTTCCAGGTGTTAATCCCAAGCTAGTTTAGCCTGCTCATTCAGGTGTGTCCATCTCTCTCTTACAGTGCTCAGCATAAATGAGTACACCCCTTTTGAAAAGTATTCCAAAATGTTGACAAAACTGAGTTTTATAGAACATTTGTTTAGTTCATTACGTGAAAGTAATACAAGTTAATAATATAACTTAGACTACAAAATCTTCAGTTTTACTCAAATTAGTTGATGCAAAATGAATACACCCCACAACAAAAACTACTACATCTAGTAATTTGTATGACCTCCATGATTTGTAAGGAAATCACCAAGTCTTCTAGGCATGGAATGAACATGTTGGCGACATATTGCAACATCTATCGTTTTCCATTCTTCAAGAAGGATCTCGTTTAGAGCATGGATGCTGGATGGAGAGTGATGCTCAACTTGACTCTTCAGAATTCCCCATAGTTGTTTGATTAGATTTCGATCCGGAGACATACTTGGCCACTGAATCACTTTCACCCTGTTGTTTTTCAGTCCACAGCCCAGCACTAGGGTTGCCAAATCATCCCTTTAATCCAGGACACATATGAATTACACAGGTTCTGAGGCTAATTTAATGCAGATAAGGCACCAAGTGAGTTTAATTACCACCTTAATCAGCCACAGAACTTGCGCAATTAATATGTGTCCTGGATTAAAGGGATGATGTGGCAACCCTACCCAGCACTCCAGTGAGCGCTGGACCAACTCTGTGACTTCAGCCCGCTGCTGGCTAAAAATGGATCACAGGAGTGCAAAACAAATTGCACACCTGTGATCCACAGGAGAAGTACAGCCAACAAGCTATGGCTGTACTTCTCCTTTACCTACTTGCAAAGTCTCCAGGCTGACATAGGGAGCTACAGGGCCAACACAAATGTTTGTTATTTGTAAGTGCCAGCATTCTAATTCAAGAATCCTTACTGTGGTAGCTAATAAAACCTATTTTACAACTTTGCTTCCTGATGCCTAATTTGACCTCTTATGCAGCTTTTCCTGAAGACTACCAGCCATAACCTCTGCCTCTTTATAGACTACATTCTTTCCTATCATCTGACTTTGTTTAGGTTTGCCCAAGGGGCATGACTTGGTAGCATCATGCTGAGCAACATTGTAGGGTTTTTGGTAACCCAGAACTTTTTAGCCTTTGGTTCTCTGGGACCATACACTAATTACTATTAATGCAGAGAATCAATATTATACTGTGACAATGAAGGGTATATAGTGCCATGTGGGCCCCAAGATCACCAGCAGCCCGCTAGTAAGGTGACAGGCTGTATTGGAATAGGCAAATAGTCCAAAAACCAAATGGGTTGCTTCAACAAATTGAACACAAGGCAGTCCATAACTATGGTTCAAAGGTATGAAATAAGGTAATGGTGCATCGCCACCATACTGGTTCCACTCTGGGGTTTGGGGGTAGCCCAGCTGCTTTAGGGGTCTCACAGTTCAGCAACTGTGGTTCAATCTTAAGCTAGTTCAGCCTACTCAATCAGGTGTGTATCTCTCTCTCACTGCCAGATGCCGACTGTTACCCCTTCTTTTTCGAGACTCTGATGCATCTGAGGTTTGGAGGTTCTTCCCACCCAAAACTATTTAAGCTTCTGAAATTCTGGGTCCCTAATAATGGGTCCCTAATAATCTGGAGAGTACTGAAATTCAGTCCTCTCTTCTGTAGCTAGGCTACCCTGGAACCCCTCATCCTGCATAGGTGAGAACCCCTGATGCTCAACATTACTTTCAAATCATCCTTCCTAAAAGTATCACAACCCAGATATTATGGAAATATACCTGCCATTCAGGACCCAACTCTGGCGTTCTACACAGCAGTGACATTTATTGCACATATTCTACTAGATTTGCCTTTCTGGCAAATGCCAGAACTGCCAATTATCGAGTCCATGTCTGGGCTTATCTCGGTGCTCAAGGCAGAATCCACAGCCAGAAATGTTTACCCCACTTCTGTGACAGGATCACGTTTTGTTCACTTGCATTCAGCAGCTCCCGTTATCTTAGCATGTGGAATACTGACTCCTCCTAGCCTGTAATTACAATCTGAACTTTTTGTTCTAAAAATGCAGTGTGCGACTCGCATCCTTTATATGTCTGTGTATTTTCTTTCGGCAAAGACAATATATCATTTGAACGGCATGTAAAAATATAATTTAATATAGTTTTTCCCTTAAGTCTGGTCTAATTACATGTTTCTCTTCTGTGTAATTATTTCTCCATTGCGGAGTCTGTTAAAATGCTCACTTTTATTTAGATGAAATGGATTACTAAAGTGTTGGCATTTAAAAAAGGATCATAATGGAAAATGCAGAGATGGAGCGGTCACAGCTAGGGTTACTGGATGGCAGTGCGTCAGAGAATACTGGTAATTATGGCCCCAGACCTGATAGAGAATGATGTAAATTGTGGAAAGGACAATTAACAGCTCTCACATAAATAGTGTTGAGCAGCTATAAAGCCGCACTGCCAAACTTCTGCGTTGTTAGAATGTTTTCAAGTTGTTTTCACTTTTCTTTTCTGGTTAAAATAATGTAATAATGTAGTGTATGTCAGCACCCTGAGCTGCATGTTCTCTCAAGCTACATGCACACCACATACACTTCATTTGTTCTGCATTGAAAAGTGTTCAACATAAATGTTTCTATTGTTTCTCATAGCCGAATGGTTGCGACCTCTAAATGTAACCTACTGTACAGTAATAACATAATAACACATTTATCGGTTTACGAAGCAGTGGGGGCTACTAATGTGTCCATTTCCTAAAGCAACAAAACACAAAAAAGACAGCACCTGACATCCGTTTATAGCAAGCATAGGAAAGCTGCACACAAGCACAGAAATATATCACATAAAACAAAAATTTCCCTAGGCTTGATAAAACTAGTTAGCAAAAAAAAAAAAAACCTAAGTAAACATGTTCAATATTTAAAATGATTATAAGTGATCACCTTGTAAAACAGCCCATTTGGTTTGCAATTGAAACAAAAGACAAAACATTTATGTAATTGATATAAAAAAAAGCATTAAAAATACCTTTTTTTTCCTATGTGATCACATTCCCTCTGTTCTCAGCTGCAGAAGAGCTGGGGGAGGAGAAGCAGCAGCACACTGAGCTTCACAGTGAATGGCTGTGCAGGGTGGGCGTGTTAGGAGAAGTCTGATCATTGGAGGAGAGCAGGCTGAGTTGCCAGCATAGCTAGTGAACTGACCACGTTGTGCTCTTCTGCTTAGTGTGGTCACTTTTTATTAGGAAAGCAGAGGGACTGGCAGGAACACCAGGGATTTCACACAAAAGAAGCAATACAAAGAGAACAGGATACTTTCTTATACAAGTACATGGTACATATCAGGAATGTGAAATGCTGGGGTAACATCACCCAGAGAGAAATGTTTTTTTCTCAACAAAAGTGGAGTTACACTTTAAAGAAGTCAAATGCAAGTCATGCCGAAGTTGTGCTGGGATGTCGGGTTCAAAGTCGCACGTGAACCGGGCCTTTAATGTATACTTCTCAAAAATGACTTTTAGCTGCATGAATGATAGCTTTTGTAACTCTTTGTTTGCAATATGTAAAGCCCTTAGTGTGCATAGTCTGGACATTTGCCGTAATACCTCACGTGTGGTGTGATCACAGTTTACATATGCGCATGGGACTTAAGTGCGCTTTCGCCTTTGTGTGTCAGCACGGGAGGACAGGGGCATGGAATTGGCTGCTGAAAAAAACTATACCAGGATCATGATTGCAGTCTCAATCAGGATCCCAGTATAACCATCTCACTACAAGGCTGCATATTTACATATGTTATTATTGAGGTGGTTAATCTGGGTGTCTGCCTTTACTTATGAATAGTGTTGGGCGAACGGTTTGGCCTGAGCATGGCTTCAGGCTGAAAGTTGGCTGTTCGTCCCGTTCGTCCAACACCCAAATTTGTAGGGTGTTCAGCCAGGGCTGCACAATGCATTTTGAGCCCTGATTGGGCAAAGCTTTGCCCAACCAGGGTTCAAAATGCATTGTGGAGCGCCCGCCGAACACCCTGCAAATTTGGGTGTTGGAAGAACGGGACGAACAGCCAATGTTCAGCCTGAACTCATGCCAATCAGGGCTCAGCATAAGCTGGTTGTTAAGGAGTGGGGCCAGGAAGCCGGCTCCAGCGTCCTTAACAACTGATGAGTCATCAGCTGCCAATGGGTTTCCCCGCTGACAGCTGATTAAAAAGAAAATGCTGGTTAAAAAAAAGAGAAAATGGAGTGTCCCTGCCCCCAGTCCATACCAGGCCCTTCGGGGTCTGGTATAGATTTCAAGGGGGTCCTCCCCAAAATCCATACCAGACCCTTATCCGAGCATGCAGCCTGGCAGGTCAGGAAAGGGGGGGATGATCGAGCGCCACCCTCCTGAGCCATACCAGGCCACATGCCCTCAACATGGGGGGTGGGTTCTTAGGGTGGTTGTAGCCAGGTGGCCCCACCCCTTACCTAAGATAAGAACTGTCAAATGGCAGAGCCCGCAGTATATGACCAGCCTTCATAGACGGTGGGAGCAGTTTTGTTTTTTTATTCTTCGGGTGCAGCATGCACCGCGATTGATGGAATGACATGGGGGGGACACTATTTTTTTATTTTTTAATAAAGGGGTTGTCAAAAAACTGTCTGTGTTTTTATTACTTTTTGATGCTTTTTTAGTGAATGGGTACCCCATACTCATTCACGGGGGGGCGGGATCTGGGGACCCCCTTGCACCAAAGCACCCCCCCATGTTGAGGGCATGTGGCCTGGTATGGTTCAGGAAGGGGGGTGCTCGCTCGCCCCCCCTTTTCTTGACCTGCCAGGCTGCCTGCCCGGATAAGGGTCAGGTATGTATTTTGGGGGGAACCCCACGCTGTTTTTTTCTTTATTTTTTTTAATAGCCGGGTGCCTGCCGCAAGTCATTTTAAATGTGATTTGACTCATTTTCTTTTTCTTTAGAAATGTCATTTTGGCTGCAGCATGTTCTATATATGCTACAGATGTGCCACTTTGCAAACAGACTAATGGGACACCCCAGGTACTATATTTAAATGAATTTTTCATTTTCATTTTTGTACTTTAAGCAACATTAACCACTTCCCACCTGGCCTATAGCAGAATGACGGCTGGGCAGTGGTTTCATTATCCTGGCTGGATGTCCTATGATATCTAGCAGGATAAGCCGCAAATGCGTGCCCGCGGGGGCATGCAGCACGGCGATCGGTGGTATGGTATGTCATTCTGACATACCGCATCACCGATTTCGGTAAAGAGCCTCTGACGGAGGCTCTTTACCACGTGATCAGCTGTGTCCAATCACAGCTGAGCACGATGTAAACAGGAAAAGCCCTGTATCGTCTTTTTCTCTACTCGTGCTGACAGACGCGGGTAGAGGAGAACCGATCAGCTGCTCTCCTGACAGGGGGGGTCTGCACTGAATGATTATCAGTGCAGCCCCCCCAAGGATGCCCACCCAGGACCACCAGGGATGCCCACGCATGGCCACTCTTTGCCCATCAGTGATGCCTGCCAGCGCATCTGATCAGTGCCGCCCATCAGTGCCCAACAGTGCCGCCTATATGTGCCCTCCAGGTGCCACATATTAGTGCCACCTATGAGTGCCCATCAGTGCCACCTATGAGTGCCCATCAGTGCCACCTATCAGTGCCCTTCAATGCCGCCTATGAGTGCCCATCAGTGCCGCCTATGAGTGCCCATCAGTGCTATGTATCAGTGCTACCTATCAGTGCCTCTTATCAGTGCCGCCTATCAGTACTGCATATAAGTGCCACCTCATCAGTGCCAATCAGTAGTGCCCATCAGTGAAGGAGAAAATGTACTTATTTGCAACGTTTTTTAACAGAAACAAAGAAAAACTTTTTTGCTTGCAGTGCAAAAAATAAAAAACGCAGATGTGATCAAATACCACCAAAAGAAAGCTCTATTTGTGGGGGAAAACAAATATAAAAACTTTGTTTGGGTACAGCGTCGCATGACCGCACAATTGTCATTCAAGGTGTGAGAGCGCTGAAATTGAAGGCTTGATTGTTGAATTTCGAAATCAATGGTGGCACCAATGAAGACACAGCCTCACTGCAAGGGAGGGCTTTTAATTCTACTGGGGTTCAGCTTTAAGGCCAAGAGATACAAAAAGGTTGTCCGTGATTCCACTCACCAAAGGCCAAAATATTTGAGAAGTATGGGTTTATAAAAAAATAAACATTTATATCACTGATTCTACCCTCCACTCTGTGCAGAAAGCAGTGACGGTCAGTCAGCAGCTCTCTGCTCTGCCCCTCCAGCGCTCACTGGAGCACTGGGCTGTGCAGGGGGTGGGATTGGCTGGATCAGTCTCCCAGCAGCTTAATGAGAGGCTGAGCCAGCTGCCGGTCCAGACATCTGGGTGGACCACAACTGTAAAGTCGGGATCAATCCAGAGCCTGGATTAGTTGAGTGAGGTCAGCCAACAGTAGACTTTAACCCGCTGTCGGCTAAAATGCGGTCACAGGAGTTTAAGGAGTCCTTTAAGCTATAATCAACTTTTAATCTCTGCCCAAAATAGCATTTACAGATGTTTCATTTTCTATCTAATTGTGCTCTGGAATGTGTTATTAAAGCTTTTCATATGGTGGGCCAATCAAAACCCGAAGGGTGGGTAAGATTTCCCAGTGAGCAGAATACCAGAGAGAGGGTGATAACTCAACCCAATCCACCTCAAATGAAGAGAGAAAAATGTTTATGGAGAAGTTATCAATTTTGTTTTTCAAATAGCTTGGGCAGGTATAGTAGGAATAATTAGTTTGACTTTCTACATCTTCTTTGTAAATAAGATACAGATGGAGCAAATACACAACAATTCCAGACATAGACCACTAGAAGAGAGCAAAGAATAAGCAATTTAATTAGAATCTGCCGTTTGGAAGATGGAAGATTGCCAGTGTATTCCTCTGTGAAAGTACCAGCATCTTTGTATATAACACAAGACATAATTGTGTCTGACCGGATAATACTCAGGTACAAACCTGCTTTACGCGTAGAAGGTTCCCAGTCAGCTGTCAGACTTGTCAGTTGGTTCTACAATATTCCCCACTGGCTCCACGAGAGTCCCATCTGTTTCTGGCAAGATTCAGCGCTGGCAAACTTTGTTTGCTGGCACTTTTGACTAGTAGATCTTTTATGAGATGAATAAATGCTTCGGTGAATTCAATATAAGATCTAAGTGATGCTGCTTTTTTAATCAGTCCAATCTGTTCTGTTATTGAACAATTCTTTTACACAAAGAGGATAACCAGTTGCTTTAGAAACCAGTACAGTAAAAATATTAAAGTTGGAGTACACTCCCATGGATGATTTGTGCATATAAAAAACCCTACAGCAAATCGCACCTAAACGTGCACCTTTTAGGAGATATTTACTTGTGAAGCCGCCAGTGACATCACCAGTACATGCTCTCTGAAAGAACGGCATACCATGCCATTCCTTCAGAGTCCTATGCTGTGAACAGCGGCTCCCGCCCCCAGGCCTGGGAGTGACATAGTTGCGGCTCGTCCAATCAAAGGACCAGAGCCCGCCAATCCTGGAAGGAAGAAGGGGTGAAGGAGGAGGACTGGAGGACTTCATATTCAGGTAAGTTTCACATGTGCTAGTATGCAATGCATAGTAGCACATTATAACCTTGCTTTGCAGATTTCAAACAACAAAAAAAAATGGTGGTTTAGTACCGCTTTAATGGGGCCTACAACACAGTAACTGCCAGTTTAGATTGTCTCCCAAGACTCACAGATATACCATCAGATTTCAAATGGCCATGTGATTGATGTGGCCACATTGTGACTGTTGTGAATGTGGTTATCATTTGTCCGTTCATGACCTAGAAGCTCAACATAGGCGATAAATAGCTGGGCTGTTCAGATTTGTCCACCTCACATGTGATCACTTCTGTTAGAGCACAATTAAAGTGTATGTAAAGTAGAGTAGGACAAGGCTAGAATTCTAGTCTGATTTTTATTTCTGTATAGTACGGCTGACCTGCTTTTATATACTGTATATTATTCACAGCCATTTTAACAGCTTTATAACAAATTTAAAGTAACACTAAAGCTTAATTTTTTTTAAATTAAAACAAACGTTATACTTACCTGCTCGGTGTAATGGTTCTGCACAGAGCAACCCCGATCCTCCTCTTCTGGGGTCCCCTGCCAGTGCTCCAGGATCCTTCTCTTCAGCAAATGCCTATTGACACAGACCAGGCAGCTCGGCACTGCCCTCCAGCTTCCTTGTCACAGCATTTGATTGACAGCAGGGAAAGCCAATGGTTCCTGCTGCTATCAATCCGTCCAATGAGGAGGGAGAGGGTGACGACAGCTGCTGCTTTCAACAGAGCTTCATCACATTCACTAAGCTAGGGGAAACATGAACTGTCTATTTGCCTTTAGCAAACAGTCCCTATGTCCAAAACAACAAAATCATTTAAACTTATTGGACATCAGTTTTTAATTAGAGTTCATTCATGTACTTAAAATGCAACTTTTGACTATTACCACCATGATCATCAGCATCCACAAGTATAAATATTCCTGAATATTCACACAATGAACTGTTATGTTCCTACTGTTCTCATATAAAAATAATGAAGGTTCACATAGCGGATTAATATGCTACCACCATTATTTCAAACATATGGTTTTCTCGAACTCTGAAGGTTCAACAATTTCTTTGCAACAAGCATCAATTTCAGAAAGCTGTTTACCTGGTCCAAACATGGAGATCCGAACACCCTCGTCTAATTTCAAAACTCAAAAATAGTCTCTTACCTTATAAATATATATGCAAGTGACCAAATGTAGAAAACCATCTGCAGGCAATGGAAACAGAGTTTATCATGAATATACCCACTATTAATTACTCATGAAAATGGCAGATATTGGTTTTGCCCTTGTTTGGGGGATCTTACCACCTTCAAACAATGGCGTCTCAGAGGTGATAAAACGCCTTCTTCCCTGTGCAATATATAATTCTAAAAGGAACCAATCAAATTTTTACTGTCTTAAAGCGGAGTTCCACCCTTTTAAAAGTCAGCAGCTACAAAAAGTGTAGCTGCTGACTTTTAATAATCAGACGCGGCCGCTCGCTGACTTGCTCCTCTCTCCCTCTTCAGTGTGGCGCCAGCATAGCAAGTGTGGGCGCCCAGCTTTAGCTTCAAAGCTAGGCATGGACTGTGCATGCACAATCTGCGCTACACACTGTGAATGACCGGTGTATCTTCTGGGACCTGTGACGTGTCCCAGAAGATTGCCAGGAGAGAGGGGAACTTCCTGTGACGTGTCCCAGAAGATCTCTGGGAGGGAGGGGGAGAGGCGAACTTCCTGTAACGTGTCCCAGAAGATCGCCGGTAGGGAGGGGGAGAGGTGAACTTCCTGTAACGTGTCCCAGAAGATCGCCGGGAGGGAGGGGGAGAGGTGAACTTCCTGTAACGTGTCCCAGAAGATCGCCGGTAGGGAGGGGGAGAGGTGAACTTCCTGTGACGTGTCCCAGAAGATCTCCGGGTGGGAGGGGGAGAGGTGAACTTCCTGTGACGTGTCCCAGAAGATCTCCGGGATGGAGGGGGAGAGGTGAAC
>BLSH010357725.1:642968-656598 GCA_018402905.1 Glandirana rugosa
GGTCCTAAGTCCTGACACTCACTGACTCGCGACCCATGTGTCCTCTAACACCGAGACACATTAGACCGTGACAGTGCCAGATTACACAGAGCCACAATCTCCTGTGTACCCAGCGCTCAGTCACTCACAGTCCTGAATCCTGGCCCGACCCCTATGACAGACAGAACACTGGTCCAATGCCGGGCCAGGAGGCGGGACTGTGAGTGACTGAGCGCCAGGTACACAGGAGATCGCGACTCCGTCTAACCTGATGGTGCTCGCCCCCTCTTTCTCCTCCGAGGTACCCAGGAATTGGCATATAACACACACCCATGATTTTCCCCTGATTTTCAGGGGGAAAAAGTGCATGTTATACGCCGATAAATACAGTAATCTATTATTTTAATATCTGTATTTTATTCTATTTTATGATCATTAAATAAACCTAAAAAGGGCGCTTTTTCCTTCCTTTTCTTTTGTACGTAAGTTATAACACTGTGTCACTAATTATATCTATAAATGGAGATGGATTAACTAAAGGGCCACACTGAAAAAAAAAGGACTTCAAAAGATGGTATGAATTTCAAATTCTTCGTTAAGCCCTCTGGGGGCAAGGGTAATGAGCGCAAAAACCCTGAATGTTTTGTGCAGGCAAAGTCTCTGGAAGCTCTCAGCAAATGGGATGCCCCCTTGAACATGCTCTATAACCCAGACCCCGAGTCCATTGGTAGACCATGGTGGAGGGTGAAGTGTCTAGGGAAACTATGGTCCACGTCATCATCTCCGATCAATAATGTATCTATAATGTGGCCCACGTAAAGAAGGCCGCACGGACAGGTCGATCCATAAATCACAAATGCTGCATGTGAAAAATCTAGAGATGGAATGCTCTTTTTTCCATTGAGATCTGTGAATATTTTTTGGAGCTGCACATAAGGACACCTCATACATGGTATTTTGCACTGAAGCATCCCTTCCAGTTTATAGAAGGTTGCTACGGGATGGTGTACAGGCTTGGGTTTACTTGGAGCTATGATGTTTTTGATGCTGGGGGCCTTCTTGTATACAAAATGAGATCACTGGTTTAAGTTTGGGACCTTTTAGTCAGAATGGACCAGTGTTTCAATATTATCCTTTCCATCTGCCTGTGTTTACAGTGAAAATTTGTTATAAACTTCAGTTTTTTTTTTAAAAGGCTGCACTGTGTCATGATCTCTTTTGGATGAAGAACTTTCTGCTTGGGCTTTGACTATAACCTCCTCTTCATTACCTTTTTCCAAACAACATTTTCTTAAGTAAAGCTCCTCAGATGTTGTAATCCGTATCAAAGGTACAGTTTCTCCTCTAACTGGTGTATTGCCCTTTGGGGATGTTTTTGATCCACTACAGATGGTGACAGCTGTCCGAGTGGAGATAGGAATTTCCAGATGTTGGCTTGCAATCAAGGTGTCCTGGTTCCACACATAGGTGAAGGTCAAACCCATGTCATCGCTGTTATAGTGCTGGGAAAGGGCCTCAATCCCTGGGGGAGTACCATCCCAGATGAGGATATTATCTTCAATATACCTTCTGAAAAAAAAACAGGTGTCTGGCAAAGGGGTTGTTCCTCCAGCTACAGGTCTCTTCCCAACAACCCATGGTGAGGTTGGTGTAACTGGGCGTGAAGGACGTGCCCATAGCTGTGCCCTGCATCTGGAGGAAAAACTTGCCTAGGAAGGTAACGTAATTAAGTTCTAGACAGCAATGAGTACTGTCCAGAATGAACTGAAACGGGGTGTGATGCAGCTAAGGGCTGGAGCTTCCAGCAGTTTGCAGCATCAAACTCACTGAGTGGGGCAGAGGGCTCCGTGCAAATGCTGACAGCTCAGCGGTCCCTAGTTTGTGTCTGCTGTTTACCGCTTCACAATTTCACCTTTGAAATGCTTGCCGAGAGACTGTTATATAAGTCTTCCAATGATGTTTTCATAAACTTTGACATTTTTTTGATCCATTGGAACTGAAGTAAGTATTTGTGGAATCTTATTCCAGTTTAAGCCTTGGCCCTTAAACAATTCACTCTCTTTTTAATTTAAATTTTAATTTATAATGCAGGAATATTGCCTTACCACAGCCATACCTCCGCTTTAAGAAAAAAAAATACACAATTAATAGTTAAAAGATACACAATTATTAAGCACAGCAATATGCTTTATAGATGTACTTAAAACTCCATTAAATGAATGTAAAGGGGTAAAGAAAATATGTAAAAAGATCCTGATCATGTTGACTTATCAAAGTTGTATAACTGGCTCTTCTTTAGTTGCAGAGCTCTCTCTGCTACCTTAAGTAGAGAGCGGTTTGTGAGGGACTGCAATGGGGCCAGAAAATGCAGTCTACATTGTGTACTTATGCTGCAGATTTGTCAAAATGATACCCTTTAGACTCCTTTCAAACCCATGCAATTTCATATGCAACTTAAGTCACACAGAATTGCATGACATTGGAAATCGCATTGTTTTCAAAAGTGCCCATTCACATCAATGCAACTAAGCACAGTGTGATTTTTGGAAAAGGTTCCTGTATTAGTTTGGTGCAATTGCAACAAGATTTTGGGCCAATAGAAAATGCAAACCGCATCCAAGTTGCACTATATAATCGCTGTAAAAAGTTGGATCAAAATCCGATTGCAGCAGTGTGAACCTAGCCTTAGTGGTTAACTACAAATAGCCTTGAGGGCCCTTTCACAAGGGCTTTCCGTGTATAGGGTCTGTTTTTGCTCAGCGGGGAACGATCTATCAATACCCGCTGAGCCAACAGATGGCAGCTCCGTCTCCGCTCACTGAGCAGAGATGGAACTGTCAGAGCCCTGCTCTGCTCTATGGGGATCGGTGACAATGAACCGCCTGTCCGTTGTCATCCGATTTACTCTGATCTGATTCTACAGATGGATGGAAAATAGGGTTTTTCACAGACAATATCGGATCAGAGAGCGACATGTCTCCACTGACATCTGCCGCTCCATAGGGCTGTATTGAGTGTCCGTTCAGGTCCGCCTGAACAGCGGACAGGTGGACCTGAACAGAGTGCCCGTGTGAAAGGGCCCTTACTCTGATAAAGGTATAGCTTTAACAACACCCTTTACCCTCTCTACCTCTGTATTTATTCCTGGCTAACACGGAACATACATTTTTTTTTCTTTTTTTGCTACAAACCATATCACCTTAACTGATCTCCCATGTTGAAATCTCTGTGATGGGTCTTACATACTGAGATATCCTGGGGGGGGGGAGGTTCATAGAGAATGGACGTAGAATGCGCAGGAACTGAATGCATTGAGCAATAACAGTATTGCTGTGATGTGGTCACTGTTTTAGAAGAGCTGAATCTTGGAAAGGACAGTAATGAGATAAGTGCAATGAGCGTGGTAATTAACACTTTACATTTGGCTCTTGCTGTCCTTTCCAAAGATAATTCATGAAGTTCTCCTTTATTTTGCAAGTGGGAATGCAGTGTACTATCAAAGAATGCTATTTGGTGTGGGAATTTGGCGACATATTACAAAGTCTAGCTGTTATTTGCATTGAAGAATGTCTCTTTATTGTGCTGTAAGCATATGTTAATTCTATACATATCCCTGTCACTCTTTGGAGATGACTGTACCATTTAGATATTTTATGTAGAATTTTGTTTTTCTTCTGATCAATTATGCAGGGAAGTGATGCCAAAAAGTTATTTTCTTCCATTGATGAGCAATCACTAACATATTGCAAGTCATTACATCTCTTCGTATGGTGCCTGAGCTGAGTATTGGGCTAAATGAGACACTGCCGTAATTCCTCTTTTATCTGTTTGGAGAAGTGATATGAAATGTAGATTGCAGTGCCAGCCTGCTGGGACATTGGGTTTCTAATGGAATATGAAATTTCGAGCTATCTGGCAGTATTTCCAGTGGCTGTCTTCCAAGCCCCCGCATTATCCTGTCATTGGGACATTCCTTAGGAAGAATATTGAACTTGTTGTTCATTTGAGACAGCTGCAACCTATCAGCACATTTCACCTGCATGCCAAGAATAACTTCGCTCCGCTGTCCACGCTCGTCGATGCACTTTTATTGCTCTGACAGCGTAATCATTATGTACAGTAAATGTGTTGTAAGCGTTCTTTGGTTTTATAATGTGGAGCCATAGCTAGTTATTTTTTTATAGAGTATGTAAGAACGACGGAAACTTTTTGTTTGGGAACCCTTCTATGTAGTAACGTGGAAGGGCCTTAGTCTTAGACACACAAGTTCAGCCTTTTTGAAAATAGTAAGGAGTGTTTCCCAAACATTTTTCACAATTACTACTGCTACTAGCAGCGCTCATCTCTTTAATGTAAGATGAGATCTCTGCTTCAATCATCACGACACCATGGTTGATATGGTGTCAGGGTGATTTAACTACTTAAGGACCGGAAGGATTTCCCACCTTAGGACCAGAGCAATTTTTGCAATTTGGCACTGTATCGCTTTAACTGACAATTTGCGCAGTCATGCGACGTTGTACCCAAACAAAATTTGCGTCCTTTTTTGTGATGATGTGGGTGGGCGGTGAGAGATGATGTCATCTCTCTGCTCCCCACCGCTCCTTTGAAATTGAAGCGGCCTGGCTGTGAGGGTGGTAGATCGGTGATGTAGGGTGGGCACTGAGAGAGGATATCATCTCTCTGCTTCCCACCACGTTTCTGACAGTGCCTTTTTGGCTCTACTGCAGAGAGACCACGGCCCAGGGGTTGGGGACCCCCATTCTAGAAGATGCATTAGAGGACTGTTACATCTCCATTGATGGCTTCTTTGCTGTTTCCTTGTGTGATGATCATAGGGGTTAGTACATAGATTTAGACTTTGCGTTGTGGCAGGAGCACCTGGACTAATTACTACAGATGTGGCATACCTACACTACTGCCAACCTTATTTAACAGTACCAGACATCAACTGCACTTTGATCTTAAAAACAACCCTGGTCCCCATAGTAGTAGACACATCCAGTCTGATGGTTAAAATGGACCCATATTCTAATGCTAACTTACTTGATGTGATGAATAATTATAATATTGTTAGAGTTGAAATTAATGGTGTTTACTAAAAGCACATAGACTGTGTACTTTGCAAGTGATGGTGCAATTATTTTCCCCAGAGCTTAAAATGTGGTAAAGCTCTGCTGATTTCCGTCATGTCATCAAGTGCAAGCACCTTATTTTCCTTGCCCCTGATTGGGTATTGTTTACAAAGTGAAGCTGCAACATTTTCAATAAGCTTTGGGGAAAATGAGTGCAACTGCATTTGCTAAGTGCAGTCTATTTGCCTTTAGTAAATCCACCCCTATATTTTCATGGAAAAATGCTGCTGTAAGCTTTGGCCTAGGCTGTTCATGTGACAAAAATATCCAAGACATTTGATAAAATGATCCCATTTCATGTGGCCCTTGCCCATCTCCTGTAGCTGTAGCACTCCCCTTATCTTCGTCCCCATCCCCTCAGCAGTCGACAGCAGAAAGGAGGGCAGCACTCCTCCGTCAGATTTGCGCATCTCCGTGCAGCCACAGAGAGGCTCATCTATGCTTCTCATCTCAGCAGTCCGCAGCAGAGAGGACAGAACTCTTCCTACAAATTCTGTGACTGTGCAACCGCAGCACCCCCTCATCTTCGCCTACCTTGATGTCAGCATTCAGCAGACTCTGGCTGCTGACTCCAGCCCTCCTCAGGTCCTCCTCCAGACCCTGCACTCCCAGCTCCACCTTCTCGGCAGCAGCACAAGGTAAGAGGGGTCCCCTGTGATGTAATGGAGGGTGGGGAACTCTTGACTCTTGATGGTAAGGGGGGGGCTCTTGACATCTGAAGTAAGGAGGGGGGCGTGCTCTGGACATCTTCTTATAATTATGAGAATAATTCAATTCTATGGCAGTTGAAAAAGGGACCCACACTGCTGGTATCATCCACAAAAAACTTTATTGTAAACTGCTCAGACAGAACACCATGGCAGAACCATGTTCTGTCTGAGCAGTCTCCAAGTCTGCAATAAAGTTTCTTGTGAATGATACCAGCTGAGTGTGACCCTTTTCAACTTGCATCCTCTGGAGTGTGAGTTGGCTCTGTGCCAGTCTGCACCTGTCCTTCACAGCTTAAGTCTCAAGTTATTACTAAAACCAGTAATGATCGAAGGCAGAGGCAATTATTTAATATGATAAAGGGTAGATGCATTTAAATAGTCTTACAGATGCAATTAGCCCTTTAACCACTTAACAACCGCCCTATAGTCAAATGACGGCCACAGGGTGGTTGCTTAATTCTGGGAGGACGTACAGTGATGTCCTCCCATGAACGCACTTCCCGCGCGCCCCACAGGAACATCTGTTGCGGTGAACGGCCGCTCAAATGACGGAGCGATCATGTGTAAACAAGCCGGCGGAAGCGTCGGCTTTTCTCTCCCCTCTCCGCACCGTGCATTGTGAGTGGAGAGGGGGGAGGGAGGACGTGCTGCAGCGCTGTGGGCAATGTGTAGTGCCCACAGCACTGCTAAGTGATAGATTACTACCCCCACCATCCATCCAGCCTCACCAATCACCCAACCATCCTCACACCATCCATGCTCACCCATCCAGCCATCCTCACCCAGCTATGCTCACCCATCCAGCCATGCATGCTCATCCACCCATCCATGCTCACCCAGCCATCCATCCATGCTCACCCAGCCATCCATCCATGCTCACCCACTCATGCTCACCCAGCCATCCATCCATGTTCACCCACTCAGCCATCCATCCATCCATGCTCACCCACCCATCTGTGCTCACCCAGCTATCCATCCATGTTCACCCAACCATCTATCCATGCTCACCCACACAGCCATACTCATCCATCCATGCTCACCCACCCATGCATGCTCAGTCATCCCCATCCATGCTCATCGATACCCATCCGTGCTCAGTCATCCTCATTCGTACTCATCCATCCCCATCCGTGCTCATCCATCCCCATCCGTGCTCATCCATCCCCATCCGTGCTCAGTCATCCTCTTCCATGCTCAGTCATCCCCATCCATGCTCATCCATCCTCATTTGTGCTCAGTCATCCCATCCATGCTCATCCATCCCCATCCGTGCTCATCCATCCCCATCCGTGCTCATCCATCCCCATCCACGGCTCATCCATCCCCATCCATGGCTCATTTGTGCCTAATTCATGCTCTTCCATACCACATCAGTTCTCATCCATGACACATCCATGCCACTACAGTGCCCATCCGTGGCACTACAGTGCCTATCTGTGCCACTACAGTGCCCATCCATGCCCCCTTCAGTGCCCACCCATGCCACTACAGTGCCCACCTGTGCCTCTACACTGCCCACCCGTGCCACTACAGTGCCCATCTGTGCCACTACACTGCCCATTTGTGCCACTACAGTGCCCATCCATGCCACTATACTGCTCATCCGTGCCACTACACTGCTCATCCGTGCCACTACACTGCCCATCCATGCCACTACAGTACCTATCCATGCCACCACAATACCTCACAATAGTGTAAACGATAGTCAAATTAGATTTGAAATGTAAGCCCCTAGAATACCTGACGGTGCTACCTACATGTTGAGCCTCTGTATGTGGCCAGGCTGTGTAAAAGTGTCACACATGTGGTATCGCCATACTCGGGAGGAGTGGCAGAATATATTTTGGGGTGTAATTTTTGCTAGGTACATGCTGCGTGTTAGAAATATTGTATAAATGGACAACTTTGTGTTAAAAAAAAATGCGTTTTCATTTTCTTTCCACATTTTCCAAAAACTTGTGGAAAAAATTACATGTTCAAAAGACTAATTGTGCCTCCTATAATATACGCTGGGGTGTTTAATTTCCAAAATGGGGTCATTTTTTGGGCGTTTCCATTGCCCTGGTGCTCCAGGACCTTCAAAAGTGTCAGAGGTAGTCAATTATATGTGTAATTTATGCTCCTAGAATGCTTGATGGTGCTCACTGAATGTTGGGCATCTGTATGTGAACAGGCTGGGTAAAAGTCTCACACATGTGGTATCCCCATATTTAGGAGGAGTAGTAGAATGTGTTTTGGGGTGTAATTTGTGGTATGCATATGCTGGGTGTGAGAAATAACCTGTTAACATATGACAATTTTGTGGACAAAAAAAAAAAATCTTCATTTTGCAAAGAATTGTGGGAAAAAATTACAACTTCAAAAAATTCACCATGCCTCTTACTAAATACATTGGGATGTCTACTTTCCAAAAAGGGGTCATTTGGGGGGTATTTGTACTTTCCTGGCTTGTTAGGGTCTCAAGAAATGAGATAGGCCGTCAGTATATCAGGTGTGATCAATATTCAGTGATTGGCACCATAGCTTGTAGACTCTCTAACTTTCACAAAGACCAAATAATATACACTAATTTGTTTTGTTTTTTTTTTTACCAAAGATATGTAGCAGTATAAATTTTGGCCAAAATTTATGAAGAAAAATTACTAATTTGCAAAATTTTATAACAGAAACTAAGAAAAATTATTTTTTTTACCAAATTTTCGGTCTTTTTTTTAATTATCGCGCAAAAAATTAAAAACCCAGCGGTGATTAAATACTGTCAAAAGAAAGCTCTATTTGTGTGGAAAAAAAGGATGCAAATTTCATATGGGTACAGTGTTGCATGACTGAGTAATTGTTATTCATAATATGAGAGCACTGAAAGCTGAAAATTGGCCTGGTTGTTAAGGGGGTTTAAGTGCCCAGTGGTCAAGTGGGTAAGGGCAACTATAATGCTGATGCAGCCCATGATTAAATTAAGTTTGATATCCCTTTATTAGTCGATTTACAGGTGGCCCATAGAAGTTAATGGATAGTGCATTAAAAGAGAAGTATGTGAATTTTTTGGATTTTAGAATCATAATTACCTAGGTGGGTGCAGCATCAGTCCAATGCTGCATCTGTCCCCCGCCGGCGCTAAGGTTGAGACCATTCGCTCAAACAACGCTGATCACTCAGTTCTCAGAGCTCCCTGAGCAGAGAGCTATTGACTGTCAGTCACCACTGTGTGCTCTGCCCCTTCAGCACTCACTGGAGCGCTGGGGATGGCGGGAGTGGCCAGTTCAGGCTCTCAGCGGCTCTCCAGTCCAGGCATATTGTTGCAATCTTTCCCGAGCCTTGACTGGCTCTGTGATCTTTGATTTCTATAGGTGTGTATGATGTCATCACCTGCAGGTCACTACCAACGCGTTTCATCACTAATGACATCTTCGAGGGAGGGGCTAAGTGACGAACATCGCGCACCAAGAAAATTCAATGTGTCACAGCCTGCTGGAGTTGGCATTTCAATCACAGCAGTGAATCAACACAATACTCAGCCATCACATGATCAATCACATGAGGTATAGAACAGAACGCTTACTATGAACAGCGCCATCTTGTGGATAAATAATAGTAATCTGACAGCCTGTTATGTATACTATCAATAATTGTTCAACATGAATAAACATGCTTCTAAAATCATGGAGGTGCATTTTTATCTATAGGTAAGCCTATAATAAGGCTAACCTGTAGGTAAAATGAATATCTCCAAAACGGGCACCATTTTAGGAGATATTCACCCTGCATGCAGCCAGTGACATCACTGGCGCATGTGCTCTGAAGGTCCGGCATACTTTGCCGGAACTTCAGAACTTTGTGCCGGAACCGAGTGCTCCCATCATCGCAGCTCCGGCCAATCACAGAACCCAGAAGAAAGACCGGGGGAACGTGTCAACCCTCTCAGCGATGACTTTAGAGCACTGAAGGGCTTTGTTCTAAGGTGAGTATTCCATTAATGTGCTTGTATGTGATGCATATTAGGACATTATGTTATTGCCTTGTAGGTTTTTTATTTTTTGAACATCCTCGGTTTACTATTGCTTTAAGGCTAAATGGGTCATACATTATCTCACAAAAAGTGAGCACACCCCTCACATTTTTGTAAATATTTTATTCTATCTTTTCATGTGACAACACTGAAGAAATGACACTTTGCTACAATGTAAAGTATTGAGTGTACAGCTTGTATAACAGTGTAAATTTGCTGTCCCCTCAAAATAACTCAACACACAGCCATTAATGTCTAAACCGCTGGCAACAGATATACTGTATGTTTTAAGATAATAGATCGCAGGACTATATGATGAAAGCCAGCCCTCAATCATGGATTTTTATTCGTTATTAAATACAGAGTATAAGATCCATGGAATACAGCAGTGCAGTCCTTGGGAAAGCATTTTAAACAATGTCAAAGTGCTGCTGGTTTGCTGGCTGGCATAACACAAACTTCCACTCTAAGGTTTGCATTTTTATTTAAGGAAGTAAAAGTAGCAGTGGTGACATCACTGTGCTGTGCATAGCCGGTGCAGAGAGCAGACCTGTGGGAGGGGCCTAGCAGGCCCCACTCACTGCAGTCCATCTGCAGGAAATGACAGGAACTGGCGGAGACATGACCAGTCACCCTTCACACAGATAGAGAGCAGCAGTAACCGGTCTTTATTACAGGAAGCTCCTGCACAGAGGTAAAGTACAGGAGTAGTTTCATGTTGAATAACTGCACCGATATATAAGAACATCTCAGTATCAAGATTCATTTAACCCCCCTGGCAGTATTCCCGAGTGTGGCTCGGGGTGGATTTTCAGTACCAAGAGCGGTAACCCCGAGCCACACTCTGGATTGCATCGCTGGATCCAAGGCAGCGTTACTCACCTTGTCCCCTGGATCCAGCGATGTCCCCCGCTGTGTCTGTGCGCTGTGTCCTCCATCCAATGCCTCTGTGTGCCGGGCTCCGTTCCTTGTGAGCGGTGCATCGCACGGGGACGGAGACCGGCGGCAAATTCAAAAAGTTAAACATACAGCTTACATACAGTACACTGTAATCTTACAGATTACATTACTGTATGAAGTAATTTCACATCCCTTTTGTCCCTAGTGGTTTGCCCAGTACCCTGCATGCACTTTTATATTATTTATGTCATTCTTTCTGCCTGGAAACTTGAGAATGTCCATGGCAACCAAAAAAGCAAATAGAATTCTGGGATGTATCAGTAGATGGATCACCAGCACGAGGAAGGAGGTTCTGATTCCTCTATATAGATCTTTAGTGAGACCTCACTTAGAATACTGTGTCCAGTTCTGGAGACCACGCTTACACAAAGATATTGATAAGATAGAACAAGTTCAGAGACGGGTAACAAAGATGGTGAAAGGTCTGGGGGATAAAACATATCAAGAGCGACTTCAGGAACTTAATATGTACAGTCTGGAGGAAAGAAGGGAGAGGGGAGACATGATGGAAACCTTTAAATACATCAAGGGGGTGAATAAGGTACAGGAGGGCAGTCTTTTCAATTTGAAACCAAAATCAAGAACACGGGGACATGACCTCAAACTAACTGGGGGGGAAGTTCAAAACTAATCTTAGAAAGTATTATTTTACTGAAAGGGTGGTTGATGATTGGAATGAACTACCAACAGAGGTTGCGAGACAGTCAACAGTAAATGGCTTCAAACATGCTTGGGATAAACATAAATCCATAGTCAGACAACAAGGTTAATGTAAAAAAAAAAAAAAAATTAAAAAAAAGTAAAAAATAAATAAAAAGGGGCAGACTCGATGGACTACTCAGTCTTTTTCTGCCGTCACTTTTCTATGTTTCTATGTGATTAATTAGAGCGGAGACTGCGAGCCAGGCTTTCTCATCCAACATCAGTGCCTTACTTCACAAATGCGCCTCTGGAAGAATGGTCAAACACTCCAATAGACACACTATGTGAAAACACATGCTGATGTGGAGTGCAGCTGAATCTTGTAGTGGGGTGTAGGGTAGTAGTCCGTAGTTCTTGCTAAGGTCAGGATTAGGCATACATCAGGTGGTATAACAATAGCAAGAATATATACAAGTTTAGGAGAAAAGTCGAGGTCAGAATCAAGCAGACGGCAGGAGGTACTGAATCAGCAGGCATTAGGTGGCTAATGTCAGTATCTGGTGGGACAGAAAGTGGTACAAACACAGAAAGCAGTAATGAAGGTCAAAAAAGAAAACCAGGCTCAGTCATAGAAGGCAGAGCTCCTAAAGCAGATTTGGAGGTGAGCTTGGTTGATAACAGGAATTCAGAAGCACAGAAATAGCTACAGACCAATCAGCAAACAAGTCTTGCTGAGGTTTAAATAGGTTGTTTTCGGAATGTTTTCACCAATGCACAGTCAGTGTGATGCACAGATGGACATGAGCAGGTATGCAAAGCGGAAACCACCAATTGTGACCCTAAATGCTTGTATTGGTTTTGCTGCATGGTGATGTACCTGACCTTCCAGGAACACTACATAAGATTTAAAGGCACGTGAGTAAGGGTAAGGAATAGACACCATTAAAAAAAATCTGTGCTGAGAGAAACATGGAGGCTGCTGATTTTTTTCTGAAAATTTTTGACTGACAGTCCGGTCTCAATACTTTCTGTGTCATTGAACAGGGATAAGCATGCAGTCAGTGCAGTCAGAACTCCTAATCTGCATATTTTGTGTGGATTAGTGTCCTAAAAGTATTAAAGCATTGGATCAACATAACATTCAGCAGGGTTCAGCAATGTAATACTATACATTTTCTTAGCACAGGTTCCATGACTGGAATAATGCAAACACCTGAATATTCAGCCTTTAGTTATAACTGTGTAGGTTCTCTTAATTGAAACTTCAACGCCCACTCAGAAAGTCATCCACCCGACAGCCACCTGACTTTGGTGACCTCTGAAGCTTAACTGTCAAGATGAATTGCCAGACTCAGACAAAGTAAGTAAGAAAGCCAACACAGTTATAACAAATTAAAGATGGAATATTCAGATTTTTCCATAAGCTCAAACATGACTTGACATGGAAGGAGAAGGTGAATAGTGAAGAGTATGCCAGCCTAGTCTCTGTATTTCAAACTTTAAAGCAGCCATTATAGTTAACATAGAAAAAAGTATTTGTAACCCAAATCTATGGAAATAAATAATTTCTAAGGAATATTTGTTCTAGCAATAGCCATTTTCAGTGATTTATTGTGTTATAATTTAAATGCATTGGAAAAGAAAATGTCAAGATTAGGTTAATCTTTGTTTTCACAACAAAGGTGTAAAGTCATTTAGAAACAGAGTTTATTAGAACCATGTGATCTTTCCATTCTTTTCAAATGATCACCACTTTGGTTTGGTTCATTTGCTGTGATTGCTTCCCTGTTGTGCAATACACTCACTATGACATAGGGTTTGGAATGTAATGTTATATCACACTGAGTGCATATAGCAACTTTACTCTGATCTACAACCTAAGCCAAAATGCATTGCTTAACATACATATGGGGCAAGTGTAGGGACCGTTGATTGATTCTTGAAGTGACCATGTCATGAGAGAATCAGAGACTGCCAATGCTGATCATATCTTGCTGATCATGAAATTGCTAGTTGCCTGATTGTGGTGTTGATTAGGGATGGGCTGAACACCCCCCAGTTCGGTTCGCACCAGAACATGCGAACAGGAAAAAATTTGTGCGAACATCCAAACACTGTTAAAGTCTATGGGACCCAAACATGAAAAATCAAAAGTGCTTATTTTAAAGGTTTATATGCAAGTTATTGGCATAAAAAGT
>BLSH010357725.1:660224-681281 GCA_018402905.1 Glandirana rugosa
GACTCGTGTCTACCCATACCTACTCGTACCTACCCCTACTGACTCGTGTCTACCCATCCATTCGTACCGACTCACCCACTCGTACCTACCTACCTACCTACCCACTCGTACCGACCCACCCACTCGTACCTACCTACCCACTCGTACCTACCTACTTACCCTTTCGTACCTACCTACTTACCCACTCGTACCTACCTACCGACCCACTCGTGCCAACCCACCCACTCGTACCTACCTACCGACCCACTCGCATCCATGCTCACCCATTCATCCATCCATGCTTTCCCATTCATCCATCCATGCTCACCCATCCATCCATGCTCACCCACCCAGCCATGCTCACCCATCCATCCATCCATCCATGCTCACCCACTCAGCCATGCTTACCTACCCATCTGTGCTCAGTCATCCCCATCCATGCTCATCCATACCCATCTGTGCTCAGTCATCCTCATCCATGCTCATCCTTCCCCATTCCTGCTCATCCACCCCCATCCGTGCTCAGTCATCCACATCCATGCTTAGTCATCCTCTTCCGTGCTCAGTCATCCCCATCCGTGCTCACCCATCCTCATTCATGCTCATCCATCCCCATCCGTGTTCATCAATCCCCATCCGTGCTCATCCATTCCCATCCATGCTCAGTCATCCCCATCCTTGCTCATCCATCCCCATCCAAGGCTCGTCCAACCCCAACCTTAGCTCATTTGTGCCTCATTCATGCTCATCCATACCACATCAGTTCTCATCCATGACACATCCATGCCACTACAGTGCCCATCCATGCCACTACAGTGCCCATCTGTGCCACTACACTGCCCATCCGTGCCACTACACTGCCCATCCGTGCCACTATAATGCCCATCCATGCCACTACAGTGCTCATCCGTGCCACTACACTGCTCATCTGTGCCACTACACTGCCCATCCATGCCACTAGAGTGCCTATCCATGCCACCACAGTGCCTCACAATAGTGTAAAAGTAGTCAAATTAGATTGGAAATGTATGCCCCTAGAACACCTGATGGTGCTCCCTGCATGTTGGGCCTCTGTATGTGGCCAGGCTGTGTAAAAGTCTCACACATGTGGTATCGCCATACTCGGGAGGAGTAGCAGAATATATTTTGGGGTGAAATTTTTGCTATGTACATGCTGTGTGTTAGAAATATTGTATAAATGAACAACTTTGTGTAAAAAAAAAATGCGTTTTCATTTTCTTTCCACATTTTCCAAAAACTTGTGGAAAAAATGACATGCATTCCAAAATGGGGTCTTTTTTGGGCGTTTCAATTGTCCTGGTGCTCCAGGACCTTCAAAAGTGCAAGAGGTAGTCAATAAATTATATGTGTAATGCATGCTCCTAGAACCCTGATGGTTCTCCCTGCATGTTGGGCCTCTGTATGTGGCCAGGCTGTGTAAAAGTCTCACACATGTGGTATCGCCATACTCAGGAGGAGTAGTAGAATGTGTTTTGGGGTGTAATTTGTGGTATGCATATGCTGGGTGTGAGAAATATACTGTTAACATATGACAATTTTGTGAAGAAAAAAAATCAAAAAAAAAATCTTCATTTTGCAAAGAATTGTGGGAAAAAATTACAACTTCAAAATTTCACCATGCCTCTTACTAAATACCTTGGAATGTCTACTTTCCAAAAAGTGGTCATTTGGGGGGTATTTGTACTTTCCTGGCTTGTTAGAGTCTCAAGAAATGAGATAGGCCGTCAGTACATCGGGTGTGATCAATTTTCAGTGATTGGCACCATAGCTTGTAGACTCTATAACCTTCACAAAGACCAAATAATATACACTAATTTGTTTTTTTTACCAAAGATATGTAGCAGTATACATTTTGCCCAAAATTTATGAAGAAAAATTACTAATTTGCAAAATTTTATAACAGAAACCAAGAAAAATTCATTTTTTTTACAAAATTTTCAGTCTTTTTTTAATTATAGCGCAAAAATTAAAAAAACCCAGCTGTGATTAAATATCGCCAAAAGAAAGCTCTATTTGTGTGAAAAAAAGGGGGCAAATTTAATTTGGGTACAGTATTGCATGCCTGAGTAATTGTCATTCAAAATCTGAGAGCACTGAAAGCTGAAAATTGGTCTGGTTGTTAAGGGGGTTTAAGTGCCCAGTGGTCAACTGATTAAATCGCTGTATGGTCTTGGCCACCGTGCTGCAGCCCAGTTTCAGGGTCTTGGCAATCTTCTTATAGCCTAGGCCATTTTTATGTAGAGCAACAATTCTTTTTTTCAGATCCTCTGATAGTTCTTTGCCATGAGGTGCCATGTTGAACTTCCAGTGACCAGTATGAGAGAGTGAGAGTGATAACACCAAATTTAACACACCTGCTCCCCATTCACACCTGAGACCTTGTAACACTAACAATTCACGTGTTATTGGGGAGGGAAAATGGCTAATTAGGCCCAATTTTGACATTTTCATGTAGGGGTGCACTCACTTTTGTTGCCGATGAGGAGCGAGAGTCCTGAGAGAGAGTCTCGGATCTCTTGCACGTCGCTGGATTGAGATCGGGCTCAGGTATGTATGTAGGAGGCTGCGGGGAAAGCTACATGCAGAAGGATTTTTAACTTGCTGCATAAAATGCAGTAAGGTATAAACGCTTCTGCCTTTAGAACCACTTAGGGTTAAAAACATTTAGATTTTAAGACACCTCTCAAATGTTTTCTTTTTTTTTTTCATTTGTGTGTCCTTTTATGTAAATTTCCCTTCACTTCCTGTCCCAGAGAAACAACAGGAAGTAAAAAAATCTCCCTAAAACAAGCGGCATTCCACTCCTAAACAGTCGTACCCAGAACATATGTGCCAATTCTGAGATTTATGCTCACTTCTTGTTACTGTGACAAAATTGTAATGGTTCTACTTCCCCACACAAGTCTACATAAGAGCTTGGAACTAAAAAGGAGGCGACCTTATACTTGTAATATGGCATCCCCAGCATCTCCATAGGTGTCTGGACTGCAAAGTTTCATCTTGGATGAATTTCTTGCTATACCTTATCACCCAACTGTCCTGGATCCTGTAAAATTGTCCCACTAAGCGGCAATTTAAGCTTGCCTAGGTTAGCACTGATGTTCTGTTGTCCTCTACCATTCAAGCCAGCCATCAGTAGAACATTGAGCCAGACAGCCTATTCCCTTTACCTTTAGATATGATGGCAGCTAATTGGAGGAATCAACCTGGACTGGAGACACCTTACAGCAAAATGTGAGAATACAAGGCATAACCGGTTAGAGTGACGGTCTACAGCTCAAGGATCTAAGGCACACTTAGTCTTAGTTTGCCTTTTCAGAAAAAAAAATCAAAAGGTGAACTAACACTATCCACACTCCCCTTCCCTCCTGGTCCCCGGTGTGCTTACTTTCCATGGGTAATGCACTTTCAGGGCCCAAGCAGCCTGTGTAGCAGTCCAGGGTTTTAAAATCCCCACTCTTCTCCCTCTGTACTCTGCAGGGCTTCTGGGACAGATAAGAGCCCTTCTGATTGGTTAGCACAAGCCTGCAGAGTGAAGAGGGAGAAGAGTAGGGATTTTAAATCCTGGACCGCTACACTGGCTGCATGGGAAATGGAAAGATGCAATTATTCTATGGAATGGTAAATAAAGCCCTACCCATATACGAGCTTATCTACACGGGCAGAGCGTGTCCGAAAATTTTTTACAAGATCTGGCAACCTTGGCTGGACATCGGGGACTCCTTCTAGGAAGACACCCCGTTGTCCCAGCAGTAAAAGGCTGTAGACGGCGGAGTAGAGTCTGGGTTACTGTGTAAGGGGTCGGTTGGCGACTCTTTTCGGGGGGAGTTCTTTTATAACAGCAAGGTGGTAGTGAGGTGGGGCGTTCGGGTGAGGACTTGAAGATTGGGTGGTGTGTGTGTGTGTGAATGGTTGTTTGTGTCTTTGGGTTATAGTTTGTTCTGTATTTATGTAACATACCCTTTGACCTCCTGCACCGACCCGGCCGGGTCGGAAGGACAGGTTTGGGTTAAACTTCCCTGACCGCCCCTTTTTTTCAAAATGGCGAAGGCGGTCTATTATTGTAGGTACGTTGTTGGCCGGGTTCGGCCTCAGTTTGGTTGTACTCTTGATATCTCCTTGCCATGTGATTTGTACGATATTGTAACTATACTTTGTCAAAACATAATAAAAACATACTTTAAACACTGGCTGCATGGGCACTGACAATGTATCACCCATGGCAGGGACCAGGGAGATGAGGAGGGAGTAGGATGTTAGTTCACCTCTTCATTTTTTTTCTGGAAGTGACATTGTATGTGTACAGTGTATTTTTGACTAGATTAGTAGAAAATTCTGTACTTACTGAAATGTTCTTAATCTGCTTAAATGAAAACTAATTCAGCCTGAAACGCGAACTCACCTGGATCATGCTGAGCGTCTTACAGGACAAGCAATTGGGCTTTGAAAAAATTTGGTCCCCCTGGCTTAGTTATTTGCTGGACACGCGATGTTGACCCCCAGACTCGACAGAGCCTGGAACCACTTTCTTCCCTTTCTTTCTCTTCTTTCTAGACCTACTATTCTTTCTTCTATACTCCCCCAGTACTTCTCTTCTCTCTTCTCAATTTCTTTTTATATGTATATGGCCCTCCTGGTATTGGTAGAGGTGTCCTTGGACCCAAATACAAGGTTGAACAGATGTATGGACCTGGCCCTGGCAGGGTACTGGTTATAAGATAAAAGTATTGTTGTGATATAGAGTGTTCTTTGATGTTCAGCTTTTATGATGCCCTAGGTTTTAGGGGCTTTTATGTTTCCTACTTGGAAAGGCACTGTTTTCCTTCCAATCAGGGTCCTTCGCATTAAAGAATTGCTGTGAGTCGGCCCACAATAACTACCTAGACCATGGGCATCCGCAGGTAGGGGCAAGGGGGGGGGCAAGTGCCCCCACCTGGAATCAGGGATCGCAAGGTGTCTGCGCAGATTGTGAGCAGGTGCTGGAACACTCCATGTACCAGCTCCCGGCAAAGGAAGGAAGATTACACTGTGGATGGCAGCCGGCAGGGCTTTCCATCATCCGGTGTTAAGACAGCACTGACCTGCAGAACCTGCAGAAGCATGTGCCAGGAGCCTGACCTGCCAATGTGAGTTATAGACAATTCATTTCTGTGGGGGGAAGAGAGCTCTGTGTGGGGGATTGGATATGTATACTGGCATAGCACACTCCTGGAATCTGAACCCTGTACATAGCACACACCTGGAATCTGCACCATGTACATAGCACATGCTTGGAATCTGCACCCTGTACATAGCACACGCCTGGAATGTGCACCCTGTACATAGCACACTCCTGGAATCTGCAACCTGTACATAGCACATGCCTGGAATCTGCCCTCTGTACATAGCACATGCCTGGAATCGACACCCTGTACATAGCACATGCCTGGAATCTGCACCCTGTACATAGCACACACCTGGAATCTGCACCCTGTACATAGCACACGCCCGAAATCTGAATCCTGTACAAAGCACAAGCCTGGAATCTTTACCCTGTACATAGAACACGCCTGGAATCTTTACCCTGTACATAGAACACACCTGGAATCTGCACCCTGTACATAGCACACGCCTGGAATCTGCACCCTGTACATAGCACACGCCTGGAATCTGCACCCTGTACATAGCACACTCCTGGAATCTGCACCCTGTACAAAGCACACGCCTGGAATCTGCACCCTGAACAAAGCACATGCCTGGAATCTGCACCCTGTACATAGCACACACCTGGAATAAAGTCTGCTGTTTCCCCCTTTAAAATAAATAATTGCGAGTCGTGGCTAAGCCCCTCCCCGTCATGACATTGTTGAAAGGGGCGGAGCATGTGTGACCTTAAAATGATGCCCCCCTCTGAAAAACGTTCTGCGGACACCCATGACCTATAATCAAACTATTGAGCAGTTCGACTTTGTTGCCTTATATGTACCAAATCTGGTGTGTACGTTACCTTAGCAATTTACTGTTGTTGCTATAGTTTGTATTTCTTTCATATCTTGGAAAGAAAAACTTAATAAAAAAGATTCAAGCTGAAAACGAATTCAGCCGCCACATCTAAAGATCTGTGAGCTGTAATATATTACATTTTTATTTTTAGGCTTAGGTACGCTTTAAGAAATGGGAACTAAGGGTTCATTATCCTTGAGGATTTGGAAGTCTGGTGACACATGTGATAAAGGCAAAGGGAGTGGGATGGCAATGATGCTGGTGATCATTTTACCACACCTAATAAATCAAGTCCATCTTTCACCCCAGTGCATGCTAATGCCCTTCACAGAAGTTCTTAATTTAGAGGATGAAGAGAGTATATTGTGATTGCATCATTTCCAATTGTAACACACACTATATTACCAAAAGTAACGTGACGTCTGCCTTTACACACACATGAACTTTAATGGCATCCCAGGCTTAGGGTTGTCTATGGAAATGTTTGACCATTCTTCCAGAAGTGCATTTATGAGGTCAGGCAGTGATGTGGATGAGAAGGCCTGGCTCGCAGTCTCTGCTCTAATTTATCCCAAAAGTGTTCTACCAGGTTGAGGTCAGGACTCTGTGCAGGCCAGTCAAGCTCCTCCACCCCAAACTCGCTCATCCATGTCTTTATGGATCTTGCTTTGCGCATTGGTCCAAATCATTTGGTGGAGGGGGGATTATGGTGTGGAGTTGTTTTTCAGGGGTTGGGCTTGGCCCCTTAGTTCCAGCGAAGGGACCTCTTAAGGTGTGAGCAGGGTGGATTTGATTTAAATCCCTAGTAAAAAAGACTTGATTTAGATCATAATTTTTAAAGAGTAACTGTCATCTCTGTCCTGCAGTGGCTCCTCCTCTGACCCACTGTTGACTCACCGACAGTCCCATTCACTTTGATGGGACGGCTGGTGATGCGGCAGTAACACAACAAGGTGAGGGACGTGGCGGCAGCAGGTGAGTGGATGCCCACTAACAGGCGCTACCATGATGGATCTGAAATGACAGATGCTCTTTAAATGTAAGGACTTATTCATTCTGGTAGTTAAAATCATTAATATTTGCAAATAAAATGAAGGTTTCCTATTTAGAATAATAAGTTGTCAGGTTAGCAAAACAGCGATATCAGAACCGATTCAATCATACAGTTAGTAGTGTACATAAATTTGCAAAACAATGGGATAAAGGAATATTCCTGAACTTTGTTTTATCTCATGGTTACTGTGAAATTGTGTGAATGCTTCAATGCAGTGCATGTTATCTCAGTTTGCAGAGCTTGGATTCACTGAATGAGTCTACCAAAAATTTAAATATTGCATAATATACAGGCTCATGCTACATAAGTAAGCTCCATTTCATGCTGAATAAACAAAATTATTAATGTATCTTAAATAGAAAACTATCTTTAGATACGTTTTTACTCAAAAAGCATTTTATGAAAATAAATTTGATGAGAATCAAAAAAATCAGATTTAAATCAAAAAAATTTTTTTTTTAAATCATTGATTTTTATCCAGCCTGGTCGTGAGCATACCAAGACATTTTGGACAATTTAATGCTCCCAACTTTGTGGAAACAGTTTTGGATGGCCCCTTCCTGTTCCAACAACATGCGCACCAGTGCACAAAGCAGGGTCCATAAAGACATGGATGAACAGGTTTGGGGTGGAGGAAGTTGACTGGCCTGCACAGAGTCCTGACCTCAACCCGAAAGAACACCTTTGGGATGAATTAGAGCAGAGACTGTGACACAGACTTTCTCATCCAACAACAGTGCCTGACCTCACAAATGCGCTTCTGGAAGAATGGTCAAACATTCCTAAACCTTGTGGACAGCCTTCCCAGAAGAGTTGAAGCTGTTATAGCTGTATAGGTTAGGTCAACTTAATACTGAACCCTACGGACTAAGACTAGGATGCCATTAAAGTGCATGTGCGTGTAAAGGCAGGCGTCCCAGTACTTTTAATTAATAACACAGGAGCGCGCTAGTGTATCATTAAATTAGGGTGAGTCCTAAGATGTGAATCAAAGGAGCTGGACTCTCAGACTGAACTCAAATAGGAGGTAGACAGGTCACAAATTGTCCTCACAGTCCAAAGCGTATATATACCAAAGGAATATGATATAATCAATCCACCACCACCCGAATTGAAGGCTTACCTGCCCGCAGCTTTCACCGCGCTCAAATGTAGATGGTAAATCCTCCTTCCAAAATCTGGTCAGGTGGGGGCGAGTCCCCTAGAGACCCCACATCCAGGAACTCCCAGATACCGATGTCATGCATGGGAGAAAAAAGGAACCATATAGTGTAGTATGTTTATGACAAACCACTGGACACTGATGAACACCCTACACCAAACACCCTTATGTGCGCAGTAATAAGGTGCAGCCCACCACCGCCAGAATCAAGGCTTACCAGCCCGCCAGATAAACAGCACTGTGTATGGGGAGGGGTTTTATCGGCTCTTCCTCTGCACACATCGGACGGTAAAGATGGACCTCGCCAGATAAGTTGAGACCAGGTTCCAATAGGATACAGCTCAGTACCGACATGTACAGGAAAGAAACGACCACATAGTACAGTACCGTAGGAACTCGTTTAATATATCATTAAAAACAGTAAACTACTCACATTAGTAACGTGAGATCATGCAGTTAAAAACAGCCGGCTTGTAGTAATGGTGACGTCAACGCGCCCTTCCGACGTACGTTTCGTCCGATTGGACGTCGTCATCCCCCACCTGACCAGATTTTGGAAGGAGGATTTACCATCTACATTTGAGCACGGTGAAAGCTGCGGGCTGGTAAGCCTTCAATTCGGGTGGTGGTGGATTGCTTATATCATATTTCTTTGGTATATATACGCCTTGGACTGTGAGGACAATTTGTGACCTGTCTACCTCCTATTTGAGTTCAATCTGAGAGTCCAGCTCCTTTGATTCACATCTTAGGACTCACCCTAATTTAATGATACACTAGCGCGCTCCTGTGTTATTTATTGATCCATATACTGAAACTGAGTATTTGAGCTGCAGCTGTTTTTTGTTTTGGTTAGCACGGTGTTGGTCCATCTTTGTCCCAGTACTTTTGACAATATAGTGTATATGTGTTATTTTAGCAAAGGAAGACCCTACCATGAAACATTTTCCCCAGTATCTACAAAACAGAAGCAGGAGAGAATCTGAAAGCATGAAGAATAAATCATCATGTGTATGGAGCTCCATAGAGGGTGAGGAATAATGGGCTATACTCTCTGTACTCCCCTCCTGCTTAGTGGACATCTTTTTTTTGTATGCTGGGAAGTGGTACTACCTCCTTGGATTACTCGCCTTAATAATTATTTTCTCCAGCATGTCATTGAATTTGACTGCCAGTGTGGTGTGAAGCCTGCAGGCAGACAAGCCACAAACTTTATCCTTCCAGCTCAACGTGTGCCTGATCGCTGGCTGCTCTGTTTGCGCACGTTTCACAGAAGTGGCAGTTAGACAGGACTAGTGCTACCATTGTAGGGGTTAAGGAAATGAGACCTTGTCATTACAGTGCTCCGTCTGTATTTTTATCTGCTAGTGTCCTACTTCTGTCATCCGAGACAAATAGACAGAGCTTTGCTGAGTTTCCTCTCACCGAACAGATTGCCATTTCCAATTTAAAAATGAAATGACTTTTCAATTTTTAATGTTTATCAAGCCATACTATGTAGAATTATGGAATTATGCATTGATAGATAGTAGAATCCTTCTCTGACTTTGCAGGCAAGAAAATCGAATTAGGCATCACGTATAGCAACCGACCAGGAGCAAGGTGCAGTCAGTCTTTTTACACGTAGGGGCTGCTGTATGTGGAGATCCATGATGACCATGACTTATGCCGAGTAATAAAATCTGAAAGGAGGGAGGATCAGAAGGAAAACAGGGGCCAAATTGTAAACAGGAGAAATACATGTATTTTAAAGGCTATGCCTACCTTTTGCAAAAAATAATAAATGTGCCCACACAGTATTTGCAGCAAAAAATGATTATTATTATTATTTTTTGTTTTGTTTTGCAATAAGCCCACAAATCTCAGACTCAATGCACGGGGCTCCTGCAGACTCTTCCTCCAGTTCTATGTCTGTACTAAGGTACCTAAATATAGATTTTGGTACTGTCACCACAGAGTAGCGCTGTGGACAGTACAGGGTGGGCCATTTATATGGATACACCTTAATAAAATAGGAATGGTTGGTGATATTAACTTCCTGTTTGTGGCACATTAGTATATGTGAGGGGGGAAACTTTTCAAGATGGGTGGTGACCATGGTGGCCATTTTGAAGTCGGCCATTTTGAATCCAACTTTTGTTTTTTCAATTGGAAGAGGGTCATGTGACACATCAAAATTATTGGGAATTTCACAAGAAAAACAATGGTGTGCTTGGTTTTAACGTAACTTTATTCTTTCATGAGTTATTTACAAGTTTCTGACCACTTATAAAATGTGTTCAATGTGCTGCCCATTGTGTTGGTTTGTCAATGCAACCCTCTTCTCCCACTCTTCACACACTGATAGCAACACCGCAGGAGAAATGCTGGCACAGGCTTCCTGTATCTGTAGTTTCAGGTGCTGCACATCTCGTATCTTCACAGCATAGACAATTGCCTTCAGATGACCCCAAAGATAAAAGTCTAAGGGGGTCAGATCGGGAGACCTTGGGGGCCATTCAACTGGCCCACGACGACCAATCCACTTTCCAGGAAACTGTTCATCTTTATGCACTGAAGCTGGCACATTCCCTGAGTTTTTCCAGTAAGATGGTGCACCACCACATTATGGGTGTCAGGTCCGAGCATTCCTAGATGTTATTTATGCATGTTATTTACTGCAGAGCGATCAGTTAAGTGACACTCTATAGTATTCTCCTAAATTCCTTCCCTGGCAGCTACATTGGGGTCCTTTCACACGGGTGGTCCACCCGGCGAACTCCGCCTTGCTCAGTGGGGGATCGATCTGCTGATCCCCGCCGATCAGGCGAATGACAGGTCCATCGCCGCTCACTGTGCTGAGATGGACCTGTTAGAGTCCCGCTCTCCTCTATGGGAAGATCGGATGAAAATGGACTTCCTGTCCGTTTTCATCCAATCCCATTCGATCCGCCAGATGGATGAAAAATAGGGTCAGCACCCGTCTGGTTTTCACGGATAGGATCGGATAGCAGGCAGGGTGAATGGACTGTCCGATCAGGTCCGCCTGAAAAACTGGCAGGCGGACCTGATCAAAAAGCCTGTGTGAATGGGGCCTAAAGGTTTATTCAGAGAGGCTAAACTTGGTAAGTACAGGAAGTATAAGCTACTCCCAGAAGATGAGAGAGCAATGACATGTGAGGTGGTAGGGGGTTGTATCAAGGAACTGACTAGTCAACTTTTGTAGCAAGTTCAAAACCATATTGTAAATGAATAAAACATTATTTATGGGAAAGAAGAACACTGCATATAAATTACTTTTTGGTGCTTTTATTTGCATTTTTTTTTAGATTGGTGTCAGTGTCTCTTTAACCACTTCACCCCCGGAAGGATTTCCCAGGTTAGGACCAGAGCACTTTTTGGGATTCGGCACTGCGTCGCTTTAACTGACAATTGCGTGGTCGTTCAACGTTGTACCCAAATGAAATTTGCGTCCTTTTTTTCCACAAATAGAGCTTTCTTTTGGTGGTATTTGATCACCGCTGTGTCATTTCTGATCGCTGCTATAAACAAAGAAAGAGCGACAATTTTGCAAAAAAAAAAACAATATTTCTTACTTTTTGCTAAAATTCAAATCCAAAAAAACATAAAAAAACATTTTTTTCATTGGTTTTGGCCAATTTATATTCTTCCTCATATTTTTGGTAAAAAAAATCGCAATCGGCGTTTATTGATTGATGTGCGCAAAAGTTGCCGCGTTTACGGATGATGAGAATTAATTTCTGGGGTTTTTATTTTTTTTCTATTTTTTACTAGTAATGGCGGCGATCTGCGATTTTTAGCGGTACTGCGATATTGCAGCGGACAAAAAAGTTTGATACTTTTTTGGGACCATTGACATTTATTCAGCGATCAGACATTTAAATGTCCACTGATTACTGTATAAATGTCATTGGCAGTGAAGGGGTTAACCTGCAAGGGGCGATCTAGGGGTTAATTGTGTTCCCTGGGTGTGTTCTAACTGTGGGGGGGCTGGGCTACCATGGGCATAAGAGATCTAACTGATCCCAGTGACAGGGATCAGTAGATCTCTTATGTCCCCATTGCTCATCGCGGCTCGCAGGCGGACATCGGGTTCGCCCGAGCCGCGGGCACACTCCTCCGGAGTGTGTCGGGCACGAGAGTGCGCCGACGCTTGCCCCCCAGCTGCGCCTGCGTGAATCGCCGCCTATTTACGGCGATTCGCGGTAAGCATCCACACTGCCACCGTAAATATACAGCGCGCAGTGTGGAACTGTTAAAGTGTATCTAAATCCAAAGCCAAAAATGTATATAATAATATATTCCAGATTACTAGTCCTTGATATGGGAGCTGTATTTGTTTTCTTTTTCAAACTTTATTTGCGTTATTTTCACCTGGCAATCCTGCAAATAACATTTCCTGTCCCTAGGTGGTTACAGCACTCCTCCATTGTGTTGGTTATTATGGTTATCACCCTAGGCTGCTCTCCTGTTATGGACTGCAAACATGTCTATCTATGTCAATCATGTTTACAGAGGATAGCTAGGAAGGAACATATTCTTGTTCTTCCTCTTATTTATTTATTTATTTTCAGGTACAAATTGCTAAAAGGAATCAGTGTGGAAACTGGGACCTCATGGAGAACCCCCCTGGACTTTAAGGGCTGAAAATGTATAAAGGATTGAGAGGAAGTATAAAAAATATACATTTTTAGTGGTTCTTGGTAGTTTAAAAGGTTCCAAGGGTCATAAGAATTTTTTTTAGAAGCATAAAATAGACATGTATATATTGTACAAACAACAACAATTTATGGGTGCCAAAATACAGTATGAAATAACAATACTCAATATGCAGAGGTTGCACGCCTGTATAACACATTAAAGTATAATCTAGGGGCAAATCCTGCGATCATTCCGACATGTTTCGGAGTTATATCCTTCTACAGGGGGCATTGCATTGAGAACTAGACATAGTAATTCCTATCTGCAAGTAGAAGAGGATATGTTAAAAAATAAACAACAAAGTTCAATGTGCAATAAACATTAATGTGCAACAAGTCATAAATATACTCCCTAGGGAGAAAGGCACACTTACACATGTATTGAGTGGCACAGACAAAGCACATCCAAACAGCCCAGAGAAAGCCCAGCTGGATGCCTGGGGCGGCTAAAACAGACGGGCGCCAAGGGTGGCGTAAACAGTGGCGGCACCCGGTGGTTGGCGTCGGTAAAGCATCGCTGGGCTAGGGGCTGAATGGATAACCGAGGCCGTGACTAGTCAATACAGGCACAGGTGGACAATTTGGTGCGGACCCAAGAAAGGGAAGGGGAAGAAAAGGGGGGAAGGAAAAGGGGGAGAAGAAACGGGGCAGGGCATCGTCTCACCGCTCGCACGGAGGGCTGTCTGGCATCCGGCCTTTCAGGGCTGATTGCCCACCTGTGGTCGGATGGCCAGCACCCTTCTCCCTTGTCTTTGGATTGGCTACCGACAGGGATTGCCTCCCCATATAAGCCAGGTCAGTATATTCCTGGCTCTCACCCAGCCTATTACACTGGTGATGCAGCTTGCCTCTGGTTAACATCAGGTAATACATACTTTATGCTTATCAGGAACTCGCATGCCTTGAACCTTTGGAAGCTTTTTTGACTCATGGATGTCCCCCTGCGGGGCTTCTGTTTACCTATCTGCTAATCTCTTTGTTGTTGATTATGCATTTTCCAGCTGTCCTATGCACCCCTTACTTTTAGGAGTGGTATGCTCCCAGCTGTACTACTACACATATACATTGCTTCCTCTCATGATACTCGGCATGTGTACTACCTGGTCCATGATACCCTAATACCTCTATACCTTACTCATGTTGCTCCACATATATATATATGTCTTATACTCCCTTTTATGCTGCAGATACACTGCGGCCAGCCAGCATAGCCACCAGGCATCCCCTGTGGTTGCACTGTTCACGCCCATCTTGGGACCACCCTTGGCGCCTGTCTGTTTTGGCCACCCCAGGCACCCAGCTGGGCTTTCTCTGGGCTGTTTGGATGTGCTTTGTCTGTGTCACTCAATACATGTGTAAGTGTGCCTTTCTCCCTAGGGAGTATATTTATGATTTATTGCACATTGAACTTTGTTGTTTATTTTTTAACATATCCTGTTATACTTGCAGATAGGAATTATCTGCAGATAGGAGCTAATAATCTAAGGTCCCTAACTCACATTCATACATACACATACTAGGGCCAACTTAGACAGGATCCAATCACCCTACCAGCATGTCTTTGGGGTTTCTTTTGTTTATTTATTTATTTTTAATCTTTTTTTTTTAGGAAAAGCAGCAGTACAGAATGAAAATATACATAATGTAACGAAATACCAAATAAATCAACAAATAATTCAGTGTTTTAGTCTCAAAGCAAGAAAGCCACTGTACATGGTAACTTCAGTCACAGTAAGCCAACTAGTGACCACTTCTTCTCCAATACCTTTTTGATGTTTAGTAACAAAAGGTGCAAACCTTGGGGGGTAGGAAGAAAAATAAGGGGGTATCTTTCCCATTCTGCTTCAGCACTTCAGCAAGCCACAGTGTTACATGCTGGTGGAAATAAGGTATGGCCCAACTTGATATCGGGAGGCCAAGGGTGTCTGATCTTTAGAGAAGAAACATAGCATCCAAGTCTTCCAATATTTCTCCTCCTGATCTTTGGAAGGAAAATATTCTTCAGTGCAGCTGATAGGAAGTAACAAGATCAACAGGTATTTGTTGGAAATGTTCTTAGGAAGTGGTTTGCATATTCTGTTGGGCCAAAATTGCACTGGAATCGCATCATAGTAGTACAGGAACCTTTTCCAAAATCACGTCGTACTGAGTTGCATTGATGTGAACGGGCACCATTGAAAGCAATGTGATTTTGTTCTCTTTTTTCTCGTATCGGGCTCTTCAGCCCTCTTTGGTGGTCTATAGATGCCCAGGACTATTTAAAATCAAGTACTAAAGATATGGCTATTTTTGCACTCAATGGGGTGAGCCCCAAGCTATATGCATGCGACATTCAAGATTTCTGTGCTCGTTAAATTGGAGGCCTTCCCTAATTTGTTTTCACTGTGTATTTTCTCTTCTTTCTGCCGCCAGTCATAACCCCTGCATGGGCAGACTAGGTGCTTTGGTGTTACCACACATGTTCATGATATCCCTGCAATAAAATTGATTGAACCAGAAAACAATGTTATTTCAATTGTCATGTGAATCTGTGTGATTCAAGGCGCATCTGAAATCCCACTAGTGTGAACGGAGCCTTAAGCTGGCCATACATAGATCGGAATTGGGCCAGTTCAGCAGGAACGGCTGGTAGAATGAGAAACAATTACTTATGTATGGTCAGCATTAGGCTATGTTAAAAATGCCCCTCAGATGCCTGTGCAAATGATACAATGTACAGCACACAGAAAACATGAAGTGTTAATGTTGCGTTGCCTCATGTTGAGTCTGGAGGTGTTTGAAGCCTTTGAATGCCTCCCATTCAAGTGTGATAACGCTTTGCAAACGCTCTGGCAGGCAGTTGCGGTGTGGTTGCGGGGCCTTAAGGTTCGTTTATTAACTGTAATGGAATAGGTGTTTGTGGAGCAGTTTTAACACGCCTTAACTCTCCTCAAGCGCTTCAAAACTGCCCATAGGGTGTTTGGGGAGCATTTTCAACTCATTAATGCGAGTAACACCCATACTAACGCTATAGGAGCGTTTGTTAAGCATTAGAAATTTAGTCAAGTGTGATCAAGCCCTTAAGGAGCTGGCTTTGTGCCCAGGGGCTCAATCCTGCTGGAACAGGAAAGAATTTTCCTCAAACTGTTATGATTGGAACCACAAAATTGTCTAAAATATCTTTGTATGCTGCAACATTAACAGAGATCTTTACTGGAAACACCTGAATGCCATAATTTGGATTGGTGTCCATCTACTTTTGGCCATTAAGTGTAAACTTTTGGTCATTGTGTCAATGGCCAGAACCCATTATTGTGTCTACAAAAGAAAACGGGCTGAAGAGAACAGCAGTTTTTTGGCAACTAAGACAATAGACATTTGTATTTCATACGCGTATTTGGATCTTTGCCTACATTTACACTTTAAATACAACAGAGAAAATGAACAATGCACAGCAAATGAGTCACAGGTACAAATGCAGAAAAGGTGAACTTGAGCTTTAACTGAAACAAATTTCATTCTCCAACTTGTTTTAGAATAATGCCAACCTTAATTCCATTGTGAAAGATGGACACCGATCTCAGAGGCGCTCGGCGGCCTCACATATATTATACAAATGTAAAAATTCTTTGCACTTTCAGGCATTAAATGAACATATTGAAGTCGGAGTCCCTCTAGAAACCATATTTCCCTGTAACAAACCAGCCAAATCACCACAGCTCTGCCTGACAGATCTTATAACATAAATCACTGCAAACTGTAAATAGAAACTAGCAGGCGTAAATCTCACTGGAGACCCAGCGGCAGGGCTGTGCGGCTTGTATAACAGGTGAGAAATTGAAAGAGAGACACGTTTCCCTCTCCGCCTGGTGAAAATAATCAGCAGAGAGACACTTGTGTTATCTCTCTAAGGGAGAGCTGCTGCTTAACGGGATGGGGAGAAGGAATAAAGAAGCTCCATTATGCAGAAAGAAAAATGAGCGCGTAATTTGAGAGCATACCCCCCGCACTCCCCACCTGGGAGGTGTAACTTTTCATGGTTTCCCATGTCTTTCCATGATCGTCCTTATTGGTTTTGATGGCTATGTTATTACATTATATTTGCTTCACGGATTTTAAATTCAATTTAGAAATCTAACGTAAATCAGAATTCTCTATTGTACCAAAAATGCAAGGCATATGGCTTGAAAGAATTTTTTTGTAATGTTTACTGAACATTTTAAATAAGTTGATCCAAACGTGTTTACTGATTGTAAAGTTTTGTTTTTTAAAATTAAAAATAACAAACATGTTATACTTATCTGCTCTATGCAGTAGAATTGCACAGAGCAGCCCGGATCCTCCTCTTCTTGGGTCCCTCTTTGGTGCTCCTGGCCCCTCCCTCCTGTTGGGTGTCCCCACAGCAAGCAGCTTGCTATGGGGGCACCCAGGCCGAGTCACAGATCCCTGTGTCCATTCAGACATGAAGCTGTGACCCGGCCCATCCCCTTCCTATTCTCATTGGCTGACTGACTTTGACAGCAGTGGGAGCCAATGGTGCCATGCTGCTGCTTCAGCCAATGAGCAAGTGAGTCGTGGATGGCCGAGACATTCCAACAACATTGCTGCAGCTAGAGGGACCTCAGGTAAGTGTTAGGGGGCTGCTGCATACAGATGTTTTTTCATCTTAATTTATAGAATGCAGTAAGATAAAAAAACCTTCTGACTTTATAACCCCTTTAAAACCAAATTCCAGGCTAAACCTAATTAGTCTTAAAAATGCCCACTCCCGCTTCTTAACACCTATGTTGTGGGTGCTCAACCTGTGGCCCTAAGGTGTTGCGGAACTACAAGTCCTATCATGCCTCTGCCTTTGGGAGTCATGCTTGGGCCAAAGGGCCTTGTATGGATTTGTGAGGAACCCCACGTCGTTTTTTTTTTTTTTTGTTTGCCAGCAATTCTTTTTTTTTTTTTTACATTCAGCTGTCAGTGGGGAACCTTGCTGACAGCTGATGACTCATCGGTTGCTAAGGATGCAGCGGCCGGCTTCCCGACCCACTCCTTAGCAACCAGCTATACACAGTGTTTTAAAGTGAAAAAAAAAAGCCAAATGCATCAAAAATGCAACACTTCATTTTTGGTGCGGCTCCATTGAAGTCTATTACACACAAAACGCAATCTGTTGCGGGAAAGAAAAAGTCCCCGACCCTTTCCAAAAATGCACTGGCTAAAAAATGCAAAGATGTGATCATGTACCATAGGAAACCATCCATGTTAAATGGACTGTAGTGCGTTTCTTCAAACTGCAAAAATGCATAGGTGGGAACGTAGGGTTAGGATAGGAACGCTTTGACTGCCGGCCGCAAAATGCGCCCAGCGGTCAAGGTAGTTTAAGTGTACATGAAACCTAAATCCTGACAGTTTGTATTGCCATGTCAGTGATTTAATTTTTGCTCTATTACAGCTGAGTATTACAACCACCCCCAGCCTGCATAATGGGCAATGATGAAGCATCACCTCACTCTGATCAGCCTGCCCTTTCCTCATGCATACTGTTTCTTTGGACTTATGAAATATTTTAAATAGACCTATGACTAAAAGTCATACATCACATGAATCAGTAGAGCACACGTCAGCATTACAAAATCACATTTTTACTTCCTTTCTGGCAAGAAGAATAAACTGCTTGTTTGGTAGTAATAAACTGTTCCCAAGCTTTCAGCTTAGACTACATGGCTTGGCTACCAATCAGCTAATCAATAACAAGATAAAAAGGCTGTTCCCATGAACATATGTAGATATTAGAACCAAAGCATGGAAACATACCATTTCAAACAGTACCACACGTTGACGGTTTTTCATAAGTATACAGCTGCTCAGGGTCTTTCACATGATGCAGTAAAAATGATACTCTGGGGTTGATTTACTAAAGCTGGAGAGTGCAAAATCAGGCGCAGCTCTGCAAAGAACCCAATCAGCTTTCAGGTTTTATAAGAGGTACAAATGAATCAGTAGAAAGGCGCTTGAGAACAATAATCATAACATGTGCCCCAACGGGATAATAAATGGCAAGTAAGATGCAGCAACGTGGTTGTAAAAAGATTAAAATAAGTGTTTATTAAAGTACTTACAAACAGTAATGTTCCGTATGGCTCCCAAAATGTGGCTGCAGTAGCCCTACTGGTTGTCCAAAAAAGCCTGGGTGCCCCAGATGGAGGGTGGAAACAGCGGTGTGGTGGGGGGCTTGCAGGGTGGTGGATAAGCAAGGGGGGGAGAGAGAGGGGAGAGTAATGGAACATTACTGTTTGTAAGTACTTTAATAAACACTTACTTTAATCTTTTTACAACCACGTTGCTGCATCTTACTTGCCATTTATTATCACGTTGGGGCACATGTTATGATTATTGTTCTCAAGCGCCTTTCTACCGATTCATTTTTACCTCTAGTTCCTAGCTCTTCCCCCAGAGCGAATCTTGGCTGCTGAGATATTACCTGTCGTTGACAATTCACATCCGGACAACCAGTGCCAGATCTATTACTATTTTCAGGTTTTATTGTCAAAGCTTAATTGAACACGCTGAAGTTATGCCTCGTACACACGGGACGATGATCGTCCATACGATCGTCTCAAATCGTATGTTGGATAATGTAACTTGCATACTGACTGCACTACACGATCGTACAACCATGGAAAGAACGTTCAGGTGCATGTAATTAGCATCCGGCCGTTCCTGACTTTGGAGCATGCGTGTTTTGCACAATACAACTTGTTGTACCAACTGCTCTGTACACACGATACAACGGTCGTATGACCGCTTGTTGGTACGACCAAGTTTTCTAGTCTGCTCATACAACTCCCTTGTACGACCGTTGTATGTCGGCTGTTCTAATCGTGCATACAAACGATCGATTTCGCATACAATGGTCGTTCATACGACCTGTTGTATACGATCGTTGTCCCGTGTGTACCAGGCTTTAGAAGCTCATTGGTTATGTACAGCTGCAGCAGATTGTGCACTCTCCAGTTTTAGTAAATCAACCCCTATGTGTTACGTTCTGGTAGTACCACCGCCAAGCGTTATCCATTCAGGTGAAGGGGTATGCGCTGCAACTGTAGGCCCAGCACCTGGCTCGCTTTTGCAGCACAGTATTTACAAAGAAAATCCTCTTTCAGTTGCCAAAAAGGGCATTCAGGAGGTGGCAGTATCACTTTGTGAATCTCTGGCAAATGTTGCTCTGTCGTTTTTTGAAAAGCAATGCACCACAGGTTCAAAAGGATGGTAGAGATTGCTGTAGGTATGAATAAGCCCTAAAAAGACACCCTGGAGTTCATTTACTAAAGGCGAATAGACCATGCAGTGTGCAAGTACAGTTGCTCCAGAGCTTAGTAATGAGACGAAGCTTCAGTTTGCAAAGAATTCTCAATCACATGCAAGGAAAAAAAAACTGCATTTTTGCTTGAATATGATTGGATGATAGAAGTCAGTAGAGCTTCCCCCCATTTACCACCTAAAGGGTAACTCCACTTTCGTAGGGAAAAAAAATAGCAAATAAAGAAAAAATAATATAGCATGTACAATTGTGACACAAGTCATATTGTAATTGAATGTTATTAAAAATTACCTTTCCTTTTTGTTGGGGTACCAGTGAGGCCTGCTGTTCTGACTGGCTTGCAGCGACCCTGTGCCTTTTAAGGATCCAGTTTGAGAATGATCTTAGCGGTATGAAGAATACACACAGACAGACAGTTTGGATGCCAAGATCATTCTGACTTGTATTGTTTGTGTCAAACATCTTATAGTCATTATAAAGGGCGTTACAAAGTTAATGATATTCTGCAACACATCACCTTATAGGTTAACAATTATACAAAGTAAATAATATTCCAAATAATATGAGACTATAGGTTTAGTAATTATCATAGATAAGGAAAACTCCTCCTTAAGAAAGGAGGGGGTCTTTATCCAGAGGCCTGGAGCTATGGGGTTGTACTTAAGGAGAAACGATAGTACAGTGATGCTTTATTACAATCCCAATTACCACAACCCTTATTATCGTGACTAACAGTACCAGGTACTTGGAATGTAGTAATTGGGATGGCAGATGAGATCATCTTTGTACTTGTAAACTGTGAATTCTGAAATGGAAGAAGGGGAGTGGGGAGCATCAAGACAGAGGAGAAAAGGATATTTTAAAATGG
>BLSH010357725.1:711761-731497 GCA_018402905.1 Glandirana rugosa
ACCCCCCCCCCCCCCCCCCCAGGATCATGTCACATTGTCCTGTATCCTCTAATATTTCTTTAACCACTTCCAGACTGCCGAACATCCTCGGCTTTCAGTGGTAATATCTGATGCCTGCAGCTATATATCATTTTTTTCAGCTAGCTATTCCCTACACCATAAGTCCAATCATAGTGGCTGTTCAACCGCTTGATCGTTCCTACAGTCGGCGGGAAGGGACGCCCCCCCTTCCTGCCGCCCTCCGGTGCTTTTCCGGGCTCGCCCGGGCAATCGGCGAGCCGAAGGAATCAGCCGGCACCGGATGAAAGCCATAGAGAAAACCGAGGGACAGATGATGCCCGGCAATCTCTACGACTCTCGTTATGATGTCACATCCGGACTGCCGGAAGGAAACAAAGACAGGAACATGGCAGGAAAGCCTGAGATCCTTCATTTTTTTTTATCTCAGGCTTTCCAGCCTGAGACCTCATATCTCTCCATAAAGAGAACCTGTCACGCTTAATTCATATTACAAGGGATGTTTACATTCTTTGTAATAGGAATAAAAGTGATCAAAACAATTTTTTAAAGGGAAAGTGTAAAAATAAAATAAACCAAAAAAAAAATAATGAAAGCGCCCCCATCCCTGCAAGCTCGCACGCAGAAGCAAACTCATACGTAGGTCGCGCCCGCATATGTAAACAATATTCAAACCACATATGTGAGGTATCACCGCAAAGGTTAAAGTGAGAGCAATAATTCTAGCCCAAGACCTCCTCTGTAACTCTAAACATGTAACCTGTAAAAGTTTTTAAAGTGTCTCCTATGGAGATTTTTAAGTACAGAAATTTGGCGCCATCCCACGAATGCACTCAATTTTAAAGCGTGACATGTTAGGTATCTATTTACTTTGTGTAGCGTCATCTGTCACCTTATACAAAAAAATTGGGCTAACTTTACTGTTTTTTTTTTTTTTTTTATCATGAAACTGTTTTTTTCCAAAAAAAAAAAAATTGCGGTTTGAAAAATTACTGTGCAAATATTGTGTGACATAAAAAGTGGCAATGACCACCATTTTATTCCCTAGCGTGTCTGCTAAAAAGCGTATATAATGTTTGGGGGTTCTGAGTAATTTTCTAGCAAAAAAACTCAGGATCACCTGCAAGCCCTTTGTAAAAGTAAGCCGGCTTTATTGTGTACTTAAAAAACAAGCAAACGAAAATAGCTCCATTCAGCAAAAAAATTAAAAATGTCCATATCTCTGGTGTGATGAAAAGAATTGTTTGCTCACCACCAGTACACCAATCCCACACAAGGGTTTTAGGATTTCTGCCTGTTTTGGGGTGCTGCAAAGCTGTAGAAGCTTGGCAAAGTCACCAGGCAGACCTCAATTTCCCACAGCCATGATCTGGCTCACTCTCCTCACTGACAGGTGCTGATTCCTTCCTGCTGCCTTTCAATTCCCCCTTGCAGTTAGGTTAATTCCATCATGACTGGTCCTTGTAATTTTTCCCACAAAAGGTCTCTCTGACTTGCCAATCCAGAGAGTACTGAAAATTAGTCCTCTCGTGTCTGATCAGACTACCCCAAAACCCCTCATCCTACATGAGTGATAACCCCAGAGTACTAACAATGTCTCTTGAGCTCCCTCTGAAAGTGACCACAACCAAAATAAAGGGGAAATATATCTCCTGTCCAGAACCCATCCCCGGTGTCCTGTACAATGTATACACTATGTGTGTATATATATATATATATATATATATATATACATATATATATATACACAAAACTTTCAATAAAAAAAGCACAGAATATGTATATATATATATGTCTGTGCGTATATTTATTGAGAGAAAAAAGTGGGTTGGGGTATGGGGGTCCCGTCTGACAATTGCTTTATCTTCATTTTCTGTTGTCCTTCTGTCGTATACCCAAATTCTGGTATGGGGACCCACATTTTCCCGGTTGTTTGCTTTATAATGGTAAGCTAAATTATTGCTATAAAATCTTTGGACAGTTGTTTAGTATTGCATACCTGTTTCAAACATGTCAACAGTTCACCCAGTTTTGAACCCAGGGGATTGTTGATATGAAGTTAAATTCTGTTCTCTAAATTTCTGTCAAAATCCCAATGCTGTTAATGAACAAAGTTGGATCCTTTTTAATGCATGGAAAAAAATAATTCAGCAAACATGCTTTTGAATAGCTTAAAAATTCAGTATGCATTGTGTGTGTGTTAGTTTGTGAGATACCCTGCAGGAAGCCCTCTTGGTCTCCCAGTACTGGCCCAACCTCCTAAACAAGACTTCACATGTGTCCCAAGGGATGTTTGCCCCCATTCCCTACAAGGCAGTCTTTACCAGGTATAAAAGAAGGACGACTTTTACTCCAGTTCACACAGTATTTTGTCAAAACCATCCTCATTTTCCTAAATCCCACCTCTTTAGCAGCCAAAAGCTTGAGACTATCCTGGTTGGAAAGGTTGAAAGAATATTATATTATTTTACATAAATGTGTAAAATATAAAAGACACTTCAATGTGAGAATATATTAATTCAAGCAACGTTTATAGTGTGAACTATAATAAATAAGAAAAAATATATAAAGAAAACTATTTCTACAAATTGTAGCTGAAACCTTATGTTCCCCTGCCTATTATAAAAAGGAAAATACACTGAATGGTTTGTAATATGGTTGAAAAAGATTCCTGTACTAAGCTTATGGCTGGGTTTCCTGGAATTTAAAATAATCTTACAAAAGGAATCTGAAAAAGGGTTTCTGTTGCACAGTAATTAAGGAGCTGATTAGGTCACAGAGGATGTATTCCATTGTGTTCATAACCAAAAGAATAACCTCATCTTGCCATTAAAAAGCACTAAAAAAACATGCCATATGTTATAAAAATTCCAAAACCTATTTATTCAAGTTTGTGCCACTTGTTGTTCTCTGCTGAGATGTTACTGAATACAAACAGATGTCCTGTTCACTGCTTCAGAGAGACTTTACTTTTTTATAATGCTAATTTTTGTATATAAGTATCTCTTTGATTTGATTGAAAGTCCTTAAAATGCTCTCTATGGAAACTTAGCATGCTGACTCAATAGCAAAAATGGGTATGCAAGTGCCAAAATGCATATTTGCTCATGTTTGCTATGTAAATTTAGCACATATTGTTGCACCCTCAAGACAGTAATGTGTTCCGTATTCTGTACGTTTTATGTCCTGTTGATGGACAGGCAAAATATTCTGGATAATGTTCACAATTATTTGGCCGACCAAAGTTGTTTCTTTCCTGGATGGATCTTCCTGTGCAACTGATCTAGTGTCAGAAAGCACCATTTTATCTGACAAATACCAACAGTTTCTCGCCAACAACATGTTGGCTTACTTAGTTCTTGTGAAGCAGTCTGACACTGTTTTCTTGAAGTTAAACTTTTGCAAGCCAATTCTAAAGGTCTAAATATTTTCAGCTCCAGTGTAGCAATGATAAAAAGTTTAAGCAATCAGATGTATTCATGTGAAGATTTTAAGAGCATTCTCAAAAGGTCCTTCAACACAATTTGACTTTTTGTGTAAAGTACCTTACTTGATTAGTACATAAATTTTTCCCAACTTGAAATTGCTCTATATAAAGCAAGGCAACACCCTCAACCCACATCCACTCCTAAAAATACAAAAAAAACCCCAAAAAAACTCTACTCTCTAGCTCCTTTGTCACCTCTTCCCATGCTCACCTCCAAAACATTTCCTGAGCCTCTCCAATCCTATGGATCTCCCTACCTCAAGCTGTCCAGCTATCTCCTATTCTGGCCACTTTTAGGTGGACCCTGAAAACGCTTCTCTACAGAGAAGCCTATTCTGCTTCCACCTAACAACTGTATTTCCACCATCTCCATCAGCTCATCCCCCACGGTTATTACCTTTTGTATCACTTAACCCTCCCTTTTAGATTGTAAGCTCTAATGAGCAGAGCCCTCTGATTTCTCTTGCCTTGAATTGTATTATAACTGTACTGTCTGCCTTCATTTTGTAAAGCGCTGCGCAAACTGTTTGCACTATATAAATCCTGTATAATAATAATAGTGGTAGGGAGAGGAGGGGCTATGCACTGTAAGAATCAATAACCTCCCATAATTTTTTGTAGACAAACATAAAAAGTTCCACTCTAATGCTCCTATCACTGATATCAGCCAACATGACATGTAATGAATTGGTGCAGATCATATAAAACAGCTTTTCAGTCTACAATGTGCTACAGAAATATGGCAACCGATCGCACTTAGGATGCTGACTCACTGTGAATAAAACTGAACTAGGTAGTTACTTTATTTAGCTGGTGCCTGAAGTTCAGTTTTTCTACCATATTATCTATTTAATACATTATACTATCTGAGCCCATACACATTTAAAGTATTATTAAACCCTCAGCATTTTAAAATGTGTAGGTTAACACATTGAGCACAATAATATAAACATTCCCCAGTTAAAGTGGTTCTAAAGGCTGAAGGTTTTGTACCTTCATGTATTCTATGCATGAAGATAAAAAAACTGTGTGCAGCACCCCGCCCAAGCCTCCCAACCAAATCCTTACCTGAGCTCTCTCTGATCCAGCGAGGTTCATTATAGCCTCGGAGGTCCCGGGACTCTCTTTCCTCATTGGCTGAGACAGCAGCTGGAGCCCATTGTCTTCCACTGCTGCCAATCACAGCCAGTGAGCCAATGAGAAGAGAGCAGGGGGGCGGGGCCAATCCATGGCTGTATGTGTGTTATGGATGCATAGAGCAGCGGCTCAGAAGTAAATGCACAACGGTGCCCCCAGGGCCAGTGGCTTTCTCTGAGGACACTGCTTGAGGGGGAGGAGCAGGGAGCGCTGGTTGGGGACCCAAAAAGAAGAGGATCAGAGCTGCTCTGTGCAAAACCACTGCACGGAGCAGGTAAGTATAACATGTTTGTTATTAAAAAAACAAAGCTTTAATACCACTTTAACTACTTCCTTACCCTAGCATTTGCAGTTTACAACTACTGGCTCCTGCTCTCTTAGTGCTGCTTCCCTGTTAGTCTGCTAGCTTGGAGAAGGGTAGGGAGATCAGGGGAGTGCCTTGCCATTCTAGGATAAGGGGCTGTGTATTTCTATTGATGCACACAGTGTAGGGAGACACAACTCTAGTCCCTGCATGCAAGGATAGGATGCTACAAGAGAAAGTAGTCACCATGAAACAGTAGACCTGGGACAGTGATCACAGCATCAGCTTAAACTAAAACATAGGCATGAATTAAAATATAAAGAAGCTGCATACTCAGTGATTACATCCACTGCTTATCCAAGTGCTTAAAATAATGAGGGTTTAATAACACTTTAGGATTTTTATAAAAAATCAAAATGTAATAAGCTTCAGATATGCAAGCTTAAAATGTGTGCCATCATCTACAGACTGTATATCCAAATCTAGTAAGGATTAGATGTGGGTAATGTTGAGGTATATAATTTCTAAGGCCACTTATAGGGGTTCTAGCCTTCCATTGGCCTAAGTCATCTTATGATGCTTAAATGGAAAAGCTTATATTGTAGATGTACAGGGTGGGCCATTTGTATGGATACACCTTAATAAAATGGGAATGATTGGTGATATTAACTTCCTGTTTGTGGCACATTAGTATATGTGAGGGGGGAAACTTTTCAAGATGGGTGGTGACCATGGCGGCCATTTTGAAGTCGGCCATTTTGAATCCAACTTTTGTTTTTTCAATAGGAAGAGGGTCATGTGACACATCAAACTTATTCGGAATTTCACAAGAAAAACAATGGTGTGCTTGGTTTTAATGTAACTTTATTCTTTCATGAGTTATTTACAAGTTTCTGACCACTTATAAAATGTGTTCAATGTGCTGCCCATTGTGTTGGATTGTCAATGCAACCCTCTTCTCCCACTCTTCACACACTGATAGCAACACCGCAGGAGAAATGCTAGCACAGGCTTCCAGTATCCGTCGTTTCAGGTGCTGCACATCTCGTATCTTCACAGCATAGACAATTGCCTTCAGATGACCCCAAAGATAAAAGTCTAAGGGGGTCAGATCGGGAGACCTTGGGGACCATTCAACTGGCCCACAACGACCAATCCACTTTCCAGGAAACTGTTCATCTAGGAATGCTCGGACCTGACACCCATAATGTGGTGGTGCACCATCTTACTGGAACTATGATGTGGTGATAGGGAATTGCTGGCCATCAAGTCGGCCTTGGAGGAATGGCGGTACCTCCTGGAAGGAGCAGCTCACCCGGTATTGGTTTTTACTGACCATAAAAACTATAAAAAAAAACATATGCTGTGAAGATACGAGATGTGCAGCACCTGAAACTACGGATACTGGAAGCCTGTGTTAGCATTTCTCCTGCGGTGTTGCTATCAGTGTGTGAAGAGTGGGAGACGAGGGTTGCATTGACAATCCAACCCAATGGGCAGCACATTGAACACATTTTATAAGTGGTCAGAAACTTGTAAATAACTCATGAAAGAATAAAGTTACGTTAAAACCAAGCACACCATTGTTTTTCTTGTGAAATTCCCAATGTGTCACATGACCCTCTTCCTATTGAAAAAACAAAAGTTGGATTCAAAATGGCCGGCTTCAAAATGGCCGCCATGGTCACCACCCATCTTGAAAAGTTTCCCCCCTCACATATACTAATGTGCCACAAACAGGAAGTTAATATCACCAACCTTTCTCATTTTATTAAGGTGTATCCATATAAATGGCCCACCCTGTATATTATTGAGTTTATTATTCAGACACCCAGTATATTATTTTGATTTTTCAGCTAAAGTCCATTTTTTCCTAATACAAATAAAAGTTTTCTGTGGAATGTTTTTCCCTTTAGCTCAAATATATAAAACGTGTGTTAACGCATCAGATGAACATATGATATATATTACCGGTATATTTAGTTGTGTGTGTGCCTGTAAAAGCAATAAAAAAGTAAAATGAAATGAAAATAATAAGTGCTTAGGTATGCTACTTTATTAGCCGTTTGAGGGTAGATATTTGGGGTTTGTGAGTTTTCTAAAATACACTATGCCATTGATGAGGTTCAGGGTGTCCAAAGCTGCTGCTGTACATTTTTTTACAGTAAGATTTTATAACATTAAAATATCTCCCTTTAGAGTTCACTTGTCATTCCCCTATTTGAAACTGGACACTCCTCGGTAGTAATAGTTTTACAATATTTTTGGTTTGCAATAGATTTTTATTCAGAGATTTTAACAAAAAATGTAGGATACAAATAATATCAAACAGATATGAAAATATACATGTACCCTCAAATGTATTCAAGGGTTAGATCATTGTAAACAGAATACAAAAACCAAGTTTAGAAGGTTGATCCTACCAAGTTAAGCTACTGCTTGCCCAGGATATAAGCAAGACAATATTACAATATTGAAAAAAATGCTCTGTCAGCGCTTATTGGTGAAATCAGCCGCATGAAACAAGTACAGACATACAAAAAGGCACTAAACAAAAATAAAACCGAAATTGCAGCGCTCAAAATATATGAACACCTTAGGTGATCTAACAAAAGTCCAGAATTCAAAAAACCACCATTCCAAAGTGAATCCTGTGCGAAGTGATAAAATAGCGTATTCAAGGTGGTCCCCCACCAATGTGGTAAATACACCCAGTGTTGCCTGCACCATAAGCAGAAATCCACACTCACCAGATGTAGTTGCTGTCTAGGATATAGAACAGCAAATCCCATATATTAAAGGGTATAAGCCATAAGATGAAAACTGTTGTTCCATCCACAGAACCTTAAACGACTCCCATTCCAGAAGATTGTCTCTTTAATGAGCCTTAAAAGTGCTCATATGCATTTGTTTTGTTCCAGAAGACTCACTCTCTAATGATCTTTAAAAGTGCTCTAATGCTCAGCACATCCCATCCAAAAAGGAATCACCAATGATAAAGAAAAAAAAAATCTCATGCTGCAGTATTTATTTGTGACCAGACATATAAAAACATATAAAACAGAAGATGCTAGAGACACTTACACTTACAATCCACAATGAGAATGGCGACAGGACCTTAGGCATCAAACAATGAACATAAGTGGTTGATAACACTTACTGGGCTACCAATCTAAACCAGAATGGAGGCAGGACCTCAGGTGATGAATCAAAGTAAACCTCTACAGCTGTTTTGCACACACACGTATCATCAGGAGTAAATACTTTAACTACAAAGAAAGTCTTTTGTTTATATAGCCCAGGCAAGGTGCACATTTCGCATATCTGGGGTCAGCCATGTTCCGGAATGTCACTTTCGGTCCGGAGGTGGCGTCATATCTGGTTTCACAGCATCTTCCCTCTTATCCAAGTGGTTGTCAAGTCTCCTCTTCCCCCCTCCCCCAAAGCTCACTATGAAATACTTACCTTGGAACGAAGCTGTTGCAGCGGCCTCGGCACATGCTGCTTCTGGCTCTGGCCAATCACAGCACGGGCTCCAGCGCTGTGATTGATGGAGCTGTGCTGACGTCACTCCCACGCATGCGCATGGAAGCCTCCAGTTATGGCATGTTTACAGAAGAAATGGCACACTGGGCCCCCCTTCGGTGCGCATGTGTCAATGACGTTGGCACATGCAGATACAGAGAATATCTCCTAAATGGTGCAACAGGTAAGCCTTATTATAGGCTTACCAGTAGTTTAAAGTGGTTGTCATGAGTTGACAACCACTTTAAATATAGTGTCTAGTTCTTAACTGTACATGAATAAGTTCACCAGACTGGGGGGCTAACTTAGCTCCCATAGCCACCCCTTTATATTGCAAGTAAAAAGAGCCATTGAACCATACTGCATGTTTGGTCTCCTTATAGATGGCGCCGTAGCTTGGGATGACCGCTAACAGCTTATAATAGCTATTTGCAGCTGGCTACATGACCAGAGGGGATTCCACCCTCTATTCCTGACCTTCTTAACCATTGCATGGCAACACTAGATGAGGTATGACCCTTTTTAAAGATGGCGCAAACCCATATAAAATGAAGGTGAAAGAAGGAGTGGCGCTGTCCCACACAATAAATATATAAACAAAGGTGCAACAAAAACACTCTTACTTGTAAGTAATCCGATATAAAGTGAATTTGTAAATAAATCTGAATAAAAAAAGTAATTATTAGTCCATGATAAAAACAAGAAGGTAAAAGTGATTTAAAATTAGTGAAAATCCGTTGTGCTTCAATGTAAAAAAACTATGCGATTAAAAGTAGCGACTTCAAAGTTCCAGAAAGTGACTTAGTGCTTCATCTGTGAAATCTTTCAAACAGTGACGGTGACTCGTGCTCCCCCTTCAGATCCCCACTCACCAGATCCAAGCACCCCTACAGGGGTAGTCCGCCTAAGGTAAAACAATCCTGGCTCCTGTGTTTCAATCTTGATTCCTGGTATTGCTCCAGTAAAAACTTCAAAGGGCGCTCACCAATGTAGATATAAAAAGGAAGGAGGTTCCAAGATAGTGTATTATCGTTTAAAAGTCTTTATTGTTATCCATATGCAGAAAGAATTAAAAAGTATAACAAACGTCCTGATTGCCGTGCAGCACTACTGTGATTTGAGGAAGGTTTGAATCTCCTTCCTGCCTGCTACGATGTGCGCTCCAAGCAGTATCGGGTTCAAGCAGTGTTGACTCTAACGTGCGGCGTATCCTAGGCCCCGCAAACCCATATATGACCCCACCTCCAGTCCTGAAGTAACATTCCGGAACAAGGCTGACCCCAGATATGCGAAATATGCACCTTGCCTGGGCTATATAAACCACAGGCTTTCTTTGTATGTAAAGTATTTACTCCTGATGATGCGTGTGCACACGAAACAGCTGTAGAGGTTTACTTTGATTCATAACCTGAGGTCCTGCGGCCATTCTGGTCCAGATTGGTGGCCCATTATGTAAGCGTTATCAACCACTTACTGTATGTTCATTGTTTGATGCCTAAGGTCTTGCCACCATTCTCATTGTGGATTGGCCACTGTATGTGTAAGTGTCACTAGCGTCTTCTGTTTTATATGTTTTTATACATCTGGTGACCAATAAATATTGCACCATGAGATTTTTTTTTCTTTGTCATTATTGATTCCTTTTTGGATGGGATGTGCTGAGCATTGTGCTGAGAACTTTTAAAGGTCATTAGAGAGAGAGTCTTCTGGAAACCACAAATGCATATGAGCACTTTCAAGGATCATTAAAGAGACAGTCTTCTGGAATGGGAGTCGTTTGAGGTCCTGTGGAAGGAACAATGTTTTTCATCTTATGGCTTATACCCTGTAATATGCATGTTTTGCTGTTCTATATCCTAGAAAAGAGTACAGGTGCAAAACACTGAATTTAGTATAATCCCCACAACTGTGTCACCCAGTCCATGTAGTCCATAAAAAAACGGAGGAATAAAAAAGTCCATACACTGTGGGCTGCCACCATATAGGAACAGAAGCCACGGTTCCAGCAAAGCTGAAAAGACAAGGAGAAAGGCGCCTCTAAGTGTAGGATTAAAAGACACTTTATTTGCATATACAGTTGGTAACTCACATCAGAGAGATAAAATTCAGGCACATTACTGTGACAGAATCCCAATAGGGGTCATTGGCGGACTGTCTCCTCCTAAAGTCCCATCCCAGCAAACACTGTGTTCCTGGCTCATCCCGCTGTATAGAAAGCCGGCCGTATGGTGAAGCCCAGCCCGGTGTTCCACTGAGAATTTAAATGGCTGTAGGGCCAGGAAGCACCTAGTCACCCGGCTATGTTTCTCCCGGTTGTTACACATCCACTTAAGGGAGGCATGGTCGGTGACTAGCCTGAATGACCTTCTCAGCAGGTAGTATTTTAGGGCCTCTAAGGCCCACCTGATAGCCAGGCACTCCTTCTCCACAATGTCATAATTCTTTTCATGCCTATTAACCTTCCTGCTTTAGTAGATGACCGGGTGCGCCTCACCATCTCTGATCTGGGACAGAACAGCACCTAGTCCCACCTCAGAGGTGTCGGTTTGAATAACAAACTCCTTTGTGAAGTCTGGGGTCATGAGCATCGGCTGTACACAAAGGGCTTGCTTTAACTGTTGGAATGCCTTCTCAGCTTCGAGATTCCACTTAACCATTCCTGACCCTCTACCCTTTGTCAGATCGGTCAGAGGGACGGCAATGGTGGCAAAGTCAGGGATGAAGCGTCAGTAATACCCTGTAATCCCCAGGAAGGCACAAACCTGTTTTTTGTTCACCGATTGGGGCCACTTTTGAATGGCCTCGATCTTATTGGTCTGGGGCTTGATCAGACCCTGACCAATAACATACCCAAGGTATTTGACCTCCTCCAGACCAATGGCACACTTTTTTTGGCTGTTAAACCTGCTACCCTCAGCGAATCTACCACTGCCTGCACCTGGGGCAGATGTGATTCCCAATCTGGGCTGTGGATGACCACAACATCCAGATAGGCCGCTGCATAGGGCCGATGCGGCCTCTAGGATTTGTCCATCATCTCCTGGAAGGATGCAGGGGTCCCATGCAGACCAAACGGCATTTGCTTGTATTGGAAGGACCCCTTGGGGGTAGAAAAGGCAGATTTTTCCTTTGCTCACTCTGGGGGATCTGCCAGTATCCCTTTGTTAGGTCTAGGGTTGTTATGTACCAGGCACCTCCCAACCTGTCCACAAGTTTGTCAACCCGCAGCATCGGGTATGCATCGAACTTAGACACGTCATTCAGCTTCCTGAAATCGTTACAGAACTGGATAGTGCCATCTGGCTTTGGGACCAGCACTATAGGGCTCAGCCTGGCACTGTGGGACTCCTCTATCGTGTCTAACTCCAACATGGTTTTTATTTCTCTTGCCATCACCTCTAGCCTCAGATATTAGGTAGGGTTTTACATTTACACTGACCCCTGGTTCCGTGATTATGTCATGTTGTAGTACAGTGGTCAGTCCGGGTAGGGAAGAGAAAAAGTCTCTGTTTTTACTGACAAATTCCTTAACGTCATTTTGTTGCGTCAGTGACAAGGACTCGGTTATGGGGTCATCCGGGGTCGGGGGTAACCTTTCCTTTTGGGGAGTGGACACTGTCAATAAACTCTCTGTCCTTCCACGGTTTTAGGAGTTTAACATGGTAAATCTGCTCCGGTTTCATTTTTTCAGGCTGGTAAACTTTGTAGTTTACTTCCCCTACTCTTTCCCTAATCTCAAAGGGACCCTGCCACTTTGCCAGGAACTTACTTTCAACCGTGGGGACTAGCACCAGCACTCTGTCTTCAGGGTTGAAAGTTCGGGTTTTGGCACCCCAATTGTAAACCCTTCTCTGGGCTTCCTGGGCTTGCTCCATATGCTCTTGTACAAGGGGCAGGACAGCTGCGATTCGATCCTGCATCAAGTAGACATGCTCTATAACGCTTCTATATGGGGTGGCCTCTCCTTCCCATGTCTCTTTTGCGACATCTGGCAAGCCCCTGGGATGTCTACCATACAAGAGTTCAAAGGGGGAATACCCCGTAGACGCCTGCGGAACCTCTCATATGGCAAACATGAGGTACAGCAGCAAAAAAATCCCAATTTTGCCTATCTTTATCCACCACCTTTTTTAGCATACTCTTGAGGGTCTTGTTAAACCTTTCCACCAGACAGTCAGTTTGGGGGTGGTAAACAGAGATACGGAGATGGGAGATTTTTTACAACTTGCACAATTCTCTGGTCACTCTGGACATCAACGGGGTACACTGATCTGTCAAGATTTCTTTAGGGATCCCCACCCGACTAAACACCTGGATCAGCTCCTTGGCGATAGTTTTAGCGGAGGTATTCCGGAAGGGTATGGCCTCAGGATAGCGGGTCGCATAGTCCAGGATCATCAGGATGTGCTGGTGTCCCCGGGCAGATTTTACTACTGGTCCCACGAGATCCATGCCAATTCACTCAAATGGCACTTCAATTATAGGAAATGGGACAAGGGGAAAATGGGCCGTCATTTGACACTCAGGGCATGAGTCACAGTATTCTTTGACGTCTGCATACAACCCAGGCCAGGAGAATCTCTGGATTATTCTCTCTCTCTTCCCTGCTTTTCTCCATACCCATATGTCCCCCCATTACATGCCCATGGGCCAGATCTAGCACCATCCTGCAGAAGAGTTTGGGAACCACTAGCTGTTCCAGTTTGTCCTCCCCGCGTTTCGCCACCCCCAATTAGGGTCCACAGGTTCCCCATCCATCACCTTCACATTTTTTCTGGCTCTAAGGAGAGTGACATACCGTAGTTGTTCTGTAAAGAAGTCCTCTCTCCGGACCTCTAAGTCAGGTACTACATTCGGGTTCACTCTCACCGTCAGGGTCAGAGACATTGGGTCATTAGCCCCCTGCTCTGAGCTATCTCCCAGCTCCTCCGGCTCCCCAGCCAGTACAGGAAAAGGAAGAGTGTCTCCTCCCTCCTCGGTCCTGCCACTAGTTTCCCCTTCCATTTGGCAAAACGGTCTGGCGAGAGGTCCTGTGCTACCACAGCAGGGGGAGCTCTACCCTCCAGACTCCCTGTGCCCTCCCATAACCTCCAAAAATGGGGAAAATCCCTGCCCACTAGGGCATCGTAAAGTAGTGATGGTACCACCCCCACTGAATGAGTCACAGTACCGCAACAGGTGTCAATCTCAACCACCGTTGTCTGGTAGTCACGTGTGTGTCCCCATGGATGCACATGACTCCGAGAGTGCTAGGGTGTAACCTTGCAGGATCTACACAATTGCTTTTTACCAACGCCACCACACTACCCGAGTCAAGCAGTGCAGTGACTGGTCTCCCATCAACAAAAATCACACACATTTGTTTCTCCTTGCGACTTGAACATAATACTGTATATGCGACCTATGCAAAAAGAGAAATGCGTCTATTCACATACGTATAATTGCATTGCATGGGTGCATCATTCAGGGGGCAATTGGCAGCATTATGGCCCAATGCATGGCATTGGTAGCACTGTATGTGTTCTATACCCAGTCCTCTCAAGGGTCCCCAAGACCTTTCTGGCTTCTCTGGCCAGTCTCCAGGTCTAGAGCCCCCAGTGTCTTTAACTGTATCAGTCTTATCAAATTTCCCCACGCCCCTGAACCCTGGAACAGTCTTACTGGATGATCTTTCACCTCTCGATACATTGGAGTGGGGCGCAGATGGGCGCAAGAAGTCCTCAGCAGCCGTGTATCTCTCCGTGAGGTCCACCAGTTGGCTTGCAGTTTTGGGATCCCCATGGCTGACCCATTTCCTCAAAGCAGCAGGGAGCACCCGTAGATAGCAGTCCATGACCACATGCTCCACAAGCCGGGGACCTGGCAAAGTCTCCGGCTGTAGCCATTTCCTGGTAAGGGGAACTAGGTCAAACATCTGTGAACGGGATGGCTTGTCGGTGCGGTAGGTCCACTGATGCACGCGTTGGGCCCGGACTGCCTTGATGACCACCAGGCGTGCAAGTATCTCTGCCTTTAGAGTCTCATAGTCCTGGGCCTTATCTAATTCCAGATCAAAGTAGGCCTTTTGGGGCTCACCTGTCAAAAATGGGGCCAACACCCCTGCCCACTGCTCCTTCGGCCACCCTTCGCGGTCAGGGACTCTCTCTAAAGTTGTGAATTATGCCTCTACATCACCCGCCGGTGTCGTCTTTTGTAGATGGTTGGAGGCGCATAGCAATTTTGGCTCCACTGCCACAGAAGGTGTGGGCCCCTTTATTAATTCCAGCATGGCCTCCGCAAACTGGCAATTCATCTCCTGCTGAGCTGCATTGGCCTGTGCAACCCGTTGGTTGGTCTCCCACTGGGCCGCAATCGTCTGTAGCAAGGCCTTCATCATCAGTAAGTCATCATCAGTCAGTTTCTTTAAAATCTGGTGGCTTGTCAGGTTTATTATCACAGGTTTGATCAAAAACATAAAAAAAGAAAACGAAACCTTGACGTCCGGTGCTAAACTAAACAATCGGGTTCCTCTCTATACAGTGTGGGGCTGTCCCCGACACCCACAAAACATAAGCACAGTGCAAACCTTGATCTTTTAAGTCCAAATTATCACACGGAGCTCACTCAGCTTTCTCCCTCTGAGATCCAGGATAGAGCTCTCCTCTGCTCTCTTCCTGGTCACTAAATGCAGGTGGAGAGGGGTTTGAGTGGACCAGAAAGTCTGGGCTGGAACCAGCTCTGCCACGATGGCTGGCAAAACCTGGGTTGGACTATCACTACTCGCCTCAAAGTGATCGCATGCAAGGGGACAAGTATCGCCATTATGGCGCCTCCCATAACATCACAATGGTTAAACAGCTCATCTGGTTCTGAATGGGAGATGTAGTCCCAATGTATCTTGTGAGTGTTTTTAATCCTTTGCCGATAAATTGTTTTACCGGGATACTGCACTTAGCTGTCTCTTCCTTCTCTTGTTCTGTCTCCATTATACCTACAGAGTAGTACGCAACTCTGAGGATAGCAGCTGCTAGTGGTCCTGAGCCTTCTCCCCTTGCTTCCACGCTTTGTTCCACGCCACCATAGACTTTTGGATTACTTTTCATTCAAGGTTTATATACTAGGTGCTGCCTAATTAGGACTATATAATCTCGGTATGCCGGATATATTTTCTTTTTTTTTTTATTTTTTATTTAAAGGATTGCAACAGATAACATGAAAAAGTATTGACTCCATACATGAGTCTAACGTAAACCTCCGTTCCCTGCAAAGGTACATTTATAAAAGTAACAGATATCCATAGAGGTACACAGTTTAACATATAGAAACCACAGTGATCAACCAGAGATCCTGCGTAAAGATGTCAGAAGTTTAACTAAGTGACAAAAGGACTTGGTATGATGGGTTTAGGAATACCTCCTGGATTTTGAGAATGGATGCAGTGTAGGGTCCTATGCCTAGAAAGTTTAGAGGCCTAGGACGATATATTTTTGTTTATTGATGTCTAAGCAAAGGGCAGATAGATTCCAACATGAATCATCTGCCCTTACTCAAGATGGCCATGCCCAGAAATGCTAGGGGGTGTTTTTCAAAGGGATTCGTCAGCAAAATAAAGCACATTAATGCATGGGCAAGCTTGCTTTGAATATTAACCACTTGCCGACCGCCTATCGGCATCAGACGGCGGCAAAGTGGCTCGTTCCCGCAAATCGCCGTCATAAGACGGCGGCTGCAGGAACGAGTTTAGTGAGCGCGCGCGCGCGCCGCCGGAGGCGCGCCCGTGCGCTCACTGTGTCCAGGGGGGGCAGGGAGCAGGTGCGGCGGCTTCGATTGCCGCCGGCTACCCGCGATGGCCCCCCCGGAACGAGTGAGCGGAGGTCCGTGTATGTAAACATGGACCTCCGCTCTGTGTGAGGGGGAAGGGCTGTGATCACAGCCTTCCTTTACGTGAAGGCTGTGACCACTTCCCTTCCCCAGATAGGCAGTCCCCCATACAGTAAGAACACGCCCAGGGAACACAGTTAACCCTTAGAGCGCCCCCTGCAGGTTAACCCCTTCACTGCCAATGGCATTTACACAGTAATCAGTGCATTTTTATAGCACTGATCGCTGTATAAATGCCAATGGTCCCAAAAAAGTGTCAAAATGGTCCGACATGTCCGCTGAAATATCGCAGTACCGCAAAAAATCGCAGATCGCCGCCATTATTAGTAAAAAATAAAAAAAAATTAAAAACCCCAAAAATGAATTCTCATCATCCGTAAACGCGACCACTTTTGCGCAAACCAATCAATAAACGCCGATTGCGATTTTTTTTATCGCAAATATGAGGAAGAATATAAATTGGCCAAAAACGGTGAAAAAAAATGTTTTTTTATATTTTTTTTTGGATTTGTATTTTAGGAAAAAGTAAGAAATTTGGGTTTTTTTGCAAAATTGTCGCTCTTCTTTTGTTTATAGTGGCGATCAGAAATGACGCAGCGGTGATCAAATACCACCAAAAGAAAGCTCTATTTGTGGGAAAAAAAGGACGCAAATTTCGTTTGGGTACAACGTCGCACGACCGCGCAATTGTCAGTTAAAGCGACGCAGCGCCGAATCGCAAAAAGGGCTCTGGTCCTAAAGCTGGAAATCCTTCCGGGGCTGAAGTGGTTAAAAATGAATTAAATAGCATTTTTGGTTTATAGTACTTAAATGCAGTGAAGTTCGGCTTTAAGGCCTGTGTTGATGAACTTTTGTTTGCGTGAAAGTTTTGCTTTGCCATACAAGTCCATTGGAATGCAAATCCCGTTTAAAGCAAGTTATATGCAGGTTCGGTTCACCTGTGAATGATTTCAGAAGCATTTGAAACTGATGTCATCTACACAAGTTCAAAGCCCATTGACGCTGGACCTAAATAAAGTATACATTGTATTCTCAATGACTCCACCTTATCTCATCTTTAGGTGCTTATGCACTATTCCCTTCACACCCTCTTACTGTAAGAGAATACCCACCCCCTGGAATTCTGGGAATCACATGCTGACTAAACTTGGCTACCCATGGCCAGCATTCTTGTACCTAGAACCAACCCATTTTCTACTTGAAAGAGGTACATTCCTTTAATTCTTAAACCATGTTTGGCAATGTTTCCCTACAGACATCATGCAGTGTACATTTCTTTTGAGTAACATCCATTTTTAAATTGCCATCACAGATAAAGAAAAGAACAGTTGTAGATAAAATGACAGATTAATAAACCTAATTATGCCAAACATATTGCCATCATTGTAGATTTGCTGTAACTGTTTCCTAAACTCCCCAGGATTCCTCTCCTTGGCGGTATATCCTCTAGTTTATTTTGCTAAAATAACAAATATTAAATGCGAATTATCAGATGCAAAGTGACAACTCGGCAGTCTATTTTGTCTCGGTTTTCATGCCATCCTACTGCTTGTCTTCAGAAAAATATGTGTGTCAACACCAGGCTCAGCAGAAAATATGTCTGAAGTGTTAATGGTAATGTCTTCAAGTAAACATTTCTGCTTCTGATGCAAAGAAAACAGGAGAGTTTCATCCTCGTTTTAGTTACTGTAAAAATGATGGAAAAATATTACCAGATGGCTCATTAAATTATTCTGGAAGATCCTGAGATTCAGGTTGAGATTGCAGATCTTACAGATGATATTGGTAGCAGCCGTCTGGCACCTACAGAACAGCAAATTACAGCAAATTGTGTCTGGGATTTAAAGAGGTTATACAACAAGAATGGAAACATCAAATAAACATATATAGATTAAACATTATGCAATTTCAGGGGGCGTGTCCTGGCCGCGAGAGGAGATGGCCGCCTGATCTCCGAGCTCTGCTGCTTCGCTCCTCTCCCAAGCAGTTCCAGCCCGCATAAAGCATTCAATCCCCCTCCATACTAGAGGGGAACCTGCCGGGACCAGCCTGTAACATGCCCAAGAAGGACAAGCAAGCGATCGGGTCACGCAAGCTTGATTTTTACATGAGGCCTGTTCCGAGTAATGGCGCCGCAAGGCACCACGAGGAGGAAGACGGAGAGCAGCCGGAACATGCGCCACAAGCACTCGGGACTCCAGCTACAGAAACAGCCGAAATGGATGACACTCCAGCTCCAGCCAGAGATCTACCATCACTCACAGGGGACAGAGGTAAGAGACTTGCAGAATTCCCACTACACTCTCCCAACAAACAGCCGCCCACTAAAAGGCAACATGGCGCTGGGACCTGTAGTTCCACAATAGAAGACACCTCTGTCCCCTCTCTTGCAGCCTTCCCTACCACAGATAACCCTGCATCAGAACAAGCAATAAAGACTATGCTTCTAGCATTACAGGCAGACTTACATAAGGAGCTAAAAACCTCTATCATACAACTACAAGGGGATGTCACAGCTCTAGAGGACCGCACAAATTACATTGAACAACACTTAGAAGAAGCTACCAAAGCTCATAATAAGATGGTAGACATACAAGATGACCAGGCAGCCGTCATTCAAATGCTACGCTTAAAGGTCGCTGACCTAGAGGACCGATCACGCAGGCAAAACATAAAAATCAGAGGTGTATCTGAATCTCTAGCTACACCAGAAATCATCCCATACCTACAACAACTATTTCGGAAAATAATACCATCCCTCACCACAAAAGATCTGCTCATAGATCGTGCACACAGGATACGCAAGCCCCAACACTTACCCGCCTCAGTCCCCAGAGACATTCTGGCGCGTCTACATTACTTCCATATCAAAGATAATATCATGAAGGTAGCCAGATCAATACGCACTATGCCGGAACCCTTTGGCAAAATATCACTTTTCAATGATATTTCTCCTGCCACATCCCAAGCGCGTAAATCATTCTCACAAGTCACAGCAACCCTCATGGAACAAAAAATCCCATACAAATGGGGTTATCCCACCAAGCTGCTTGTAACGCACAATAATCAACAAAGCGTGGTTCTCACTCCGAAAGAGGGCATTAAGCTTCTAAATAACTGGGGCTTCTCCACTCAAGAACCACCCACGCAAGAACCACCCACGACATCGAATAGAGGACCCCATCAGAAGATGCAAAACCCCTGGGCTAGTGGAGCTAATACTTAACCATTGCAAACATGAGTCCCACTCCCCCTCCATCCAGAGGGGTAACCAAGGGCTGGACACACAATTCATTTAAAAGTTAATCCAGCATAGGAGCAAGTATCTAAGTTCGGACTTGACTGACACCTCCAAGGAACATAGTGTGCCAAGCACACTTACCCGAACCATAGTTGACAACTTAC
>BLSH010357725.1:754983-770896 GCA_018402905.1 Glandirana rugosa
TCACAGGTAGTTTACCAAAACAGTTAAAGCGGTTGTAAGATCTGAAGGTTTTTCACCTTCATGTATTCTATGGACACCCACAGGCTGCACTGAGGGGCACTGGTGAGGCTGCATTTTATGGGCACTGGTGAGGCTGCATTTATGGGCACTGGTGAGGCTGCATTTTATGGGCACTGGTGAGGCTGCATTTGATGGGCACTGGTGAGGGTGCATTTGATGGACACTGGCAAAGCTGCATTTGATGGACCCCTGTGAGGCTGCATTTGATGGACCCCTGTGAGGCTGCATTTGATGGACCCCTGTGAGGCTGCATTTGATGGACACTTGTGAGGCTGCATTTGATGGGTACTGGTGAGGGTGCATTTGATGGACACTGGTGAGGGTGCATTTGATGGGCACTGGTGAGGGTGCATTTGATGGGCACTGGTGAGGGTGCATTTGATGGGCATTGGTGAGGCTGCATTTGATGGGCACTGGTGAGGGTGCATTTGATGGACACTGGTGAAGCTGCATTTGATGGACCCCTGTGAGGCTGCATTTGATGGACCCTTGTGAGGCTGCATTTGATGGACCCTTGTGAGGCTGCATTTGATGGACCCTTGTGAGGCTGCATTTGTTGGACACTGGTGAGGCTGCATTTGATGGACACTGGTAAGGCTGCATTTGATGGACACTGGTGAGGCTGCATTTGATGGACACTGGTGAGGCTGTATTGGTGAGGCTTCATTGATGGGCAATGCTGAGGCTGCATTGATGGACACTAGTGAGGTTGCATTGATGGGCACTGATGAGGCTGCATTGATGGACACTGATAAGGATGCATTGGTGAGGCTTCATTGATGGGCAATGGTGAGGCTGCATTGATGGGCAATGTTGAGGTTGCATTGATGGGCACTGTTGACATTGCATTGATGGGCACTGTTGACATTGCATTGATGGGCACTGGTGAGGGTGCATTTGATGGGCACTGGTGAGGCTGCATTTGATGGGCACTGGTGAGGGTGCATTTGATGGACACTTGTGAAGCTGCATTTGATGGACCCCTGTGAGGCTGCATTTGATGGACCCTTGTGAGGCTGCATTTGTAGGACACTGGTGAGGCTGCATTTGATGGGCACTGGTGAGGCTGCATTTGATGGGCACTGGTGAGGCTGCATTTGATGGGCGCTGGTGAGGGTGCATTTGATGGACACTGGTGAAGCTGCATTTGATGGACACTGGTGAGGCTGCATTTGATGGACACTGGTGAGGCTGCATTTGATGGACACTGGTGAGGCTGCATTTGATGGACACTGGTGAGGCTGCGTTTGATGGACACTGGTGAGGCTGCATTTGATAGACACTGGTGAGGCTGCATTTAATGGACACTGATTAGGCTGCATTCGATGGACACTGGTGAGGCTGCATTGATGGACACTAGTGAGGTTGCATTAATGGGCACTGATGAGGCTGCATTGATGGGCACTAATAAGGTTGCATTGGTGAGGCTTCATTGATGGGCAATGGTGAGGCTGCATTGATGGGCACTGTTGAGGTTGCATTGATGGGCACTGTTGAGGTTGCATTGATGGGCACAGTTGAGGTTGCATAGATGGGCATTGGTGAGGCTGCATTTGATGGACACTGCTGAGGCTGCATTGATGGGCTCTGCTGAGGCTGCATTGATGGGCACTGCTGAGGCTGCATTTGATGGGCACTGCTGAGGCTGCATTTGATGGGCACCGGTGAGGCTGCATTTGATGGACACTGGTGAGGCTGCATTTGCTGGACCCCGTTGAGGTTGCATTGATGGGCACTGTTGAGGTTGCATTTGATGGGCATTGGTGAGGCTGCATTTGATGGACCCTGGTGAGGCTGCATTTGATGGACCCTGGTGAGGCTGCATTTCATGGACACTGGTGAGGCTGCATTTCACGGACACTGGCGAGGCTGCATTGGTGAGCACACTGGTGAGGTTGCATTGACGGACACTGGTGAGGCTGCATTTGATGGACACCGGTGAGGCTGCATTTGATGGGCACAAAAACCCTCACAAACACATACTGACATTACACACATACACAGAAACCATGACACCCAAACAATAGAAATGTCTTTCTCGAGACAGGGGTACTTTTAGCTCTGGAGGGGTACTTCACCATAAAAGGTTGAGAAACACTGCTGTAGTGCATGCACAAAGACAGGAAGTAGCTGAAAGAGGCTAGAGGAGATCAACAGTAGATGATGGGAAAAAAGGTGACACCAGTATTTCATGAAAAATAACATTGCAAATTGTATTTAACCACTTCCGGACCAACACTTTGAAGTGCAATACCGTTGTTATGGTAGCAGATAGCTACCATAACCTCTGTATCTTTTTTTAGTGCAGGCGATTCTGCACAAGATAAAAGTAGTCTCAGTGGTGGATTCGCCACGAGATCACTTTTATCAGCAGCGGGAGAGGTGCCCCCCCTCCCGCCGCTTTCCGGTCATCTCCGCCGCTTACCGGCAGCGGCGGAGATGATCGCGTCTGTCCCCCCCCCAGTGTCCGTGAGCCGAGTGAGTGGCTTCAAAACATGGCAGGGCGGAAGCCCAACGGTCTTAAAGGGCCCATTTTTTTTTTTTGGGGCTGTCATTTTTTTCAAATTTTTTTTTTTTTTTTTTTGCATTTTAGTGTAAATATGAGATCTGAGGTCTTTTTGACCCTGGATCTCATATTTAGGAGGTCCTGGCATGATTTTTTCTATTACAAGTAATGTTTACATTTCTTGTAATAGGACTAAAAGAGATCAACTTATTTTTTTAAAAAGAACAGTGTAAAAATAAAAATTAAAAAGTAAAATAAATAATTAAAAAAAAAAAGAAAAAATTAAAGCGCCCCGACCCCGCAAGCTCGAACGCAGAAGCGAACGCATACGTAAGTCCCGCCCACATATGAAAACAGTGTTCAACCCACACATGTGAGGTATTGCCACGATCGTTAGAGCGAGAGCAATAATTCTAGCAAAAGACCTCCTCTGTAACTCAAAAATGCTAACCTGTAGAATTTTTAAACGTCACCAATGGAGATTTTTATGTCGGACGCAATTTTGAAGCATGACATGTTGGGTATCATTTTACTCGGCGTAACATTATCTTTCACAATATGGAAAAAAATTGGCCTAACTTTACTGTTGTCTTATTTTCTAACTCATAAAACTGATTTTTTTCCAAAAAAACTAACTTGTAAGACCGCTGCGCAAATACGATGTGACATAAAGTTTTGCAACGGCCGCCATTTTATTCTCTAGGGTGTTAGAAAAAAACAATATATAATGTTTGGGGGTTCTAAGTAATTTTATAGCAAAAAAAAATGGTTTTAACTCGAGAACACCGAACCCAAAAAACAGGCTCAGTCTTGAAGTGGTTAAAGTGGTTGTTACCCTAAAAAAAAAAGAGTGATCCTGTTTCATTATAGCAGGTTAAACTCTGGAAGCTGCAAAAACCTAGCTGAACCTGCCCTCCCCTCTGTAAACTGACCACGGTTTATCATGGCTGTTGAGCCCTGACATCGTGGTCAGTTTACGTGACCCCATCATCTGCTGTGTCTCTTCTGTGCTCTCCCCCTCCTCTCCCTGCCTGTCAGCTCGGGTTTCTCTGTCTAAGCACACCCACTGCTTTTCGTAAAATACAAAAATTTCGCTGACAGCCCCTCTCTTTTAAGCTTCCATCCTGCACTGTATAATTGTTTATTAGAAAAAAAGCTTTTAAATACCTTTTTCTGATGTATCCTCTGACCGGTCATGTGACTCCCGGCCGATCTGATACTACGATCAAGGGCTACAGTGGGAGAAGCCGAGTGTGCAGCTCGGTGGTCACGTGACTCCTGGCTAACGTCAGAGGGAGAGCCTCCTGCTGTAGCCCTGGATCGGAGTATCAGAGAGGCTGGGAGTCATGTGACCGGCCTGAAGATACATCAGAAAAAGGTATTTAGAGGCTTAATTTCTAATAAACAATTGTACAGTGAAGGATGGGAGCTAAAATAGTGGGGCTGGCAGAAAATCTAAACGTAGGGTTACAAACCCTTTAAATATAGTTCTTTAATAAACTACAAGTCATCCATTTAGAGTTTAGATCTAATTTAAAGAGGGGCTTCACTCTGGTTTTATTTATTTTGGCTGCGTGTTTTTGTCATACAAAAATCGTGGTTAAATCACACTGCATTTGGGTTGCCATTAAGAATAAATAGCACTCAAACTCTGGTTGCACACTTTGCCGTAATGTTAACATGATTTGGAATTCCAAATCACTCAGTGTGAATATGGTTTCAGGGGAGGGTGAGTGGTACTTTCATTTTTTGGTGAAGGTCCTCTTTAAGATCAGATTAATTCATTCATTAGTAAATGGTGCTTAATGTACCAGTGTACTTTTTATCATTATATAATTACTTTACCAGCACACAGTCGGCTTCAGAGCTGACTGGCAGGTTGGAGACATTCCGAGGCTTTGCAATTTTTCAATTAATTTCTGTTAATGGGATATTATTTTGCACAGACACATTGTAGTTATTAGCACAGTCAGAATACTTCTAGAGTAAACTATAATGAAATTTTCTGAGGGTTATGCCTGCATCCAATTAACTTTTTAAATATCAAGTCATAAAAGTGTCTCTACTGTTTTTTTTTTTTACTAAGTACAATTTTGTGTGGATTCACAGCCTCTTGGATGAATGCTTTTATGCTGATTTCTTTCTTGGCTCCTAAATAGATTACTTTTGAATTTTTGCTGTTGAAGTAATTGTCCCCAAAAGAGTGCAGGAATATATAGTTGGCTATTAACATTACAGCAGTATAATTGTAAATTTTACTGCAAATGGGAAGCCTGCTTTATTTATCTACAAGTGTCTAGACAGGCCCTGGCCTACACTTATTGTCCAGTACATGTTGGATTTTAGTCTTTGACCTTTTTCCTTTTTTGGTAAAATGCAGGGCTGGGTCTCATGTGAAAGGGGCTCTTAGGCCTTTTACTAAGAGACAGAATGGTTTCATAAAAAATATTTCTGAATATTAGAAAAAGTTCATATTGACGATTTAGCTCATTTTATTCTTGTATGTTGTTTAAGGAACCTGAGCTATTAGTTGCGCAAATCTGTTTGAGTTCGATTTGTGGGTTCATATGGCAAACACGTAAACAAAATGACCATTTGACACTCAATAATGTTTCCCTTCTGCTTATTCTTTTTTTCAACAGTTTGGAAGGGATTCCCCCCAACATCCATCCTAGATGAGTCTAGTATGGATTGTAAGGAGAGGGGTTAGGCCCATGTAAAAAAAGTGGTGTGGGTTTCCCCCTAAAACTACATACCAAACCTTGATGACGTTTGGTGCGTATTTTAAGGGAAACACAAAAAAATCCACACTAGACCCTTGGGGGGAGGGGTCTAGAATAAGGGCCTGAATTTTGGGGGTACCCTATAGTGTTTTTATTATGCACAGTGCCAGTGGCACATTTAGTGTGACTTCATGCAGCAAGTGGAGGATCTTCTTGGCAGGAAGGCGAACAGGTTATTCAGTTTGTCCATTACCTGTTAGGTTGACCTTACACTGTGCAAATTTCGATCAGTTCTTGATGAACCAGTTAAAATTTTCTTTGTGGGTGACCCTTTCAGCTACCCTCTACCTAACATCCTTTGAATGTTTACCAAAAAAGAAGGAACCCCCCTATGAGACTTATGGGACTTTAAGGGCAGTAGATAGAGTGTTACCAAAGTATATAAAAAAGTGTAAATTTGTAAATTTGATCTGATCCTGGTGTCTTTATGTGTCCCAAGAGACACAGATGCAGCATCCAATCCTGCTGCTTGGAGCCTGTCAAAGTATATGACAGGCTGAAATACACTGGCTGAATGCTGGACCAAATGGCACTCCTGTTTAGGGCCCCGTGCCTTTAGGGATGTATGCCCAGAATGTGTAAAACCTGCATTCTTGTCATACATCTCTGAATGCTATATTGTTAAGCCTACCACTTGGTACAGTGTCCATCTTTTTCCAGTTGCAGCATTTTTTAGCCTTTCATAGGCTTTGGCAGGCTGCAGGCTGTAACTGTGCCAGCTGGGCACGAAAACACTGGCATTGGACACCCAGGGGCTAAATGCCCAGTGTACATGTGGCAGAAAGCATCAATTTAAAAATGTATAAACCTCAAAAAACTATTAAAATTGATTCTAAATTACTGTAGTTTGCTGCTAAAAGAATCTTTCAAAGACTTAACTGTGAGCTTACATACTAAGGCATAGATAATGTCCAGGAATGTTCAGTAGCATTAGATTTTCAAACATTATTTATTCAATTCAAAATCTGATTGGATGCCTTCAATTACATCTCTTATAAGCTGTAGTACACCTAGTATGCTGATTCAAGAAAGTTGTTGTTAGTATTTTGGACTTTATTCGCTGGGCAATCGGAAGCCAGTGGATAGATTGGTAGAGATGGATGGTGGGCACTGAGCAGTTGTTAAGGTGGATGAGTCTGGTAGCAGCATTTATGATAGACTCAAGAGGGGATAGCCTATGGAGAGGTAGGCCTATGTGAAGGGGATTACAATAGTCAAGGCGAGAGATAACAAGGAAGTGAAGGAGTTGCTTAGTGGTTTCATCGGTCAACAAGGGACGCATTTTGGAGATGTTACGGAGGGGAATTCTACAGGATTTGAACAGTGATTGGATTTGAGGCTATAAGGACAGGTCAAAGTCCAGGATTACACGTAGCACCCTGGCATAAGGAAAGGGACTGATAGTTGTGTTACTGATCTTGATTGATAAGTCAGGTGAGGGGGCACAAATGGGGGGAGGGGATATTATGAGCTCAGTTTTAGAAAGATTGAGCTTGAGGAAGTGATGTGACATCCACACTGATTTGTCAGTTAATAAGTTAGTAATGTGAGAAGAGACTGAAGGGGGGAGGTGGGAAGTAGAGAAATACATGTTTGGGTGTCCTCATCATAGAGATGGCATGGAGGCTGTGGGAGTTCATCAATGACCAAGGGTGGGGGTGTAGATGGAGAAGAGAAGGGGTCAGAGGACAGAACCTTGGTTCTGTCCTATTAGTATACTGTTTATTGAAAATGTTTCTGCTCTAATTTTCTGTATTTGTTTCTTTTGGGTATGTCTTGCAGCCCTCATACAGGATGGCAGGATTACCAGAATGGTGTTCCCAAGATCCCCACCGCATGTATTACAGTAGAAGATGCTGAACTGATGGCTCGATTGGCGTCACGCGGTGTCAAAATAGTGGTGCAGCTGAAAATGGGAGCTATCCAGCATCCTGATGCTGATTCCTATAATACAGTGGCAGAGATCGTTGGGAGTAAATATCCAGAACAGGTATGTGATACAGAGGAAACTGGTGTTGGGTCATGCCAATCAATGTTCACAAGCATCATGTAATATAACTGGTACACACTGAAAGCACAGCTCTAGTAGAAAAAATACTCTTTTTTTTTTTTTCCCTAAGTTTTGGAAAGATTGGGGTATGATTTATAGATGATCGGCAAGATGTCTCCTCACTTCCTGTTGTGGCGTCTTTAAACTGAAAATACCCTGCCCTAAAATGTTTATAAATTAACAACTGTGTTGAGGCTGTAAACTACATCTGTTACTCCTTGCATTCATTTCTTTGTTCTGTTGGAGCCTAGGCCCAGTCTGTACGGGAAAACTCACCTGCTACTCAAGTCTAGATGAAGCTCCCTATCCACAAGTTGCTTGCAACACAGAACTATTGTTACCTTAGAAGTATTCTGGACCAGATAGGGTTCTCTTTAAAATGCAACATAATACATTAATCACATTATTAAAGAAAACCTGAAAACTCAGAAAACTGTGTTTAAAAAAAGATAGGCAGATGAGAAAGATTTAATCATTGGTGTTGCCTGTTGGCTCCCTACAACTGACCTTTTCCACTTTGCGCATCTCATCACATGACTTGAGCGAAGCGAGTGGTGTGTTGGTGAAGGGGATGCACATTGCTGTTTAAATTCATCCTCTACACAGACCGTCCTCTATATTCTCACTCTTGGGACATTTTGCCTATTCAGGAATTTGCAGATTGGAATTTTTTGAGTTTAATTCATTATATTTGGACTTTAGAGTGGTAGTTTTTCTCTGCGCTGCACCTTATATGAGAATGTATAAATTACACTGGCAGGGAAAGGGTTAACACTAGGGGGCAATCAAGGGGTTAACTGTGTTCCCTCAGTGTGTTCTAACTGTAGGGGGGCTGGGCTGCCAGGGACATGACAGAGATCACTGTTCCTGATCACTGGAAACAGAAGATATCTGACATGTCCCCTGTCAGAACAGGGATCCGCCTTGTATACATAGGCAGATCCCCGTTCTGCCTCTGTGTACAACGTTCGTGGGTGGCCGGCATTCCCGCAATCTCACATGCGTGGACCGAAGTACTGGTACGTTAGTTCGCGCAGGAGAGGCGACCTGCCGCATTAAAAGTACAGCGGCTGGTCGGCAAGTGGTTAAAGTGCATGTAAACCATCCATATACCCAGTGATGTGAACAGCCTCAGATGATACACAGAGATGAAACAAATCTCCCTATATAGGTTTTACATCTATATCAGCTGTCCTCACATTTATATACTGTTTAGAAAGTTCACATTGTGTTAGAATTTTCTCTTCCTCATTCCCCTCTAGGAGGGGATCATTGCTGGACACTGCGAGACAGCTGATTGTAGTAAAGACACACACCCCCTCCCCACACATGCAGAGCTTGCCTGTGTATAGTTTAGCAGTGTGCTAATTTATAGCAACCTCCTCCGACACACACGTCTATCTCCCATCTCGGAGAGCTTGTCAAAAGTTATCAGACTAATAACAGAAGAATGGAGCAGGACAGAGCTACGATACACAGGGCTCTGAAGAGAGAAAACAAAACACTGCAGATAGATGTGCCCAGCTCAAATTTCATGAATCGGGTTTAAATCCACTTTAAGTCAAAGGATTGCCTAGGCACACACATTTCAGGCAGTACATTGGTAATTTTCAGGAAAAATTCAGTACAAAATGTCGATTTTTCCAGCTACATTTTAGCCACAATGAACATTTCTGTCATTTCCCTAGCAAATCTTCTCCTTTTGAGTTCAGGTCCACTTTATATGCATGCAACACATTGAAGTTAATATGGTCTTAATAAAGACTAGCAAAGTGTGTCTTTAAGTGGCACATGTACAGCTGTAAACAGGGTCTTTTAAATCAGTCTGTGTATTTATTAACAAGAATCTTTACTTGTCTCCAAGCTTTCTTAGAATTTATCAGTCTAGCTCTATTCACAGCAGCCTTATGTGCACTTTCAGGGACACTTGGCAAAGCTGTAAACATTTCTATAGTGACAGATTGAATGACATTCTGTTCTAAGATTTATGCTTTTAGGATGTCTTCACAGAGGATATGTATATCTGCAATGCTTTGCTTCGATGTACCTGTCAATTGCTCCGTCCAGCTCACCCTGGATATCATCATCAAACAAATTCTTAAGAAATCTGACAGAGCACAAGCAATAAAATGACAAAGGGAGCCATGATCTAGCTAGCCTTTCTCTGTAGTCAAACAATCTATTTTTTAGGGACTGTGCTGAATGAGAGCCATGCGTCATCTCAGAGCTAAGTGTAATAATATCTGACAGGCTACAGCTAGAGTTCTTACAGTTTTGCTTTGGAGACATCGGGCAGAAACACGTTAAGATAACATTAATGATAAGTGTAGACTGTCCTACTGGATCTTGGATGTGCTTCATGTGTCCTTGAATGAGACGCGCATCACAAGTGGGAAATGCTCTATATTTGTCTCCATACATATATTGCGGTAATTATCAGAGACTCCGATCTTGTCTGATTTTTTGAGTCACAAGTCCTGTCTGCTTTTTATGACATATTTAGTTTTGGAGATTCATTAACCACTTCAGCTCCTTCCTGACAGAGCACTTTTGCGAGTCGTTTTAACTGACAATTGCAAGGTCGTGCAACATTTTACCAAAACAAAATTGACGTCCTTTTTTCCCCACAAATAGAGATTTCTTTTGGTGGTATGTGATCGCCTCTTTTATTTTTTATGCTATAAACAAAAAAAGAGCAACAATTTTGAAAAAAAAAATAATATTTTTTACTATAATAAATATCCAAAAAAAGTAAAAAAACTAATTTTTTCCTCAGTTTAGGCTGATATGCATTCTTCTACGTATTTTTGGTAAAGAAAATATCCAAAAAAAGTAAAAAAACTAATTTTTTCCTCAGTTTAGGCTGATATGCATTCTTCTACGTATTTTTGGTAAAGAAAAGCGCAATAAGCGTATATTGATTGGTTTGCGCAAAATTTATAGCGTCTACAAACTATGGGAATAGATTTATGGCATTTTTACAGTATCTCACAAAAGTGAGTACACCCCTCACATTTTTGTAAATATTTTATTCTATCTTTTCATGTGACAACACTGAAGAAATGACACTTTGCTACAATGTAAAGCAGTGAGTGTACAGCTTGTATAACAGTGTAAATTTGCTGTCCCCTCAAAATAACTCAACACACAGCCATTAATGTCTAAACCACTGACATGGATTCTTGAACATTCAATCATATGGGCCTAACCCATGTGATCTGTTGACGTATCGAGAATTTATGTTAGCAAGAATAAGTTTATCCCTGGGGGGGTATAGAGACAGTGGTGAGGTATAGATAGAGATTTGTTTATATATAAATTCACTGATTGGTCCATTTGGGCCCTACCTATATATTTGGTGTTTTTATTATAAATGAACCAATGCTGTTTTTTTATACAATTTTAGATTAATTGATTTATGACATCAAATTATTTCTGATTGGTACAGTTATGTTTGCATGTTGACTCCTCTGCATGTAAATATTTTCTAATGAGTAGTTGTGGTGGCAGGACTGGTATGAACCATACTAATGGGGGCCCTATGCTGTCATGATTATTATGTTTTTATATGTTTTTATGGGAAAGATGATTGCAGTAAATGTTTTTATTTTGTTGTATGAGTATTGTACTTATGCTGCGGGTGCCCACCCAGGGAGACTGATCCGTGTAATAAGTTACGATAGTCTTCGAGGAACTGGCGGTCATGCGCAGTGTGGCAAGATATTCCTAATGAATCAGATGAGAGGCGGGCATGCGCAGCTGTACATTCTCGTTCAGACACGGCTATAGAGTAGACGTTCACCTCCTCTGTGCACGGCTCTTACGGCCGATAGGCGACGTTGGTGGGCTGTGTCTGGTTAGTTCTTGTACTTAAACTGACAAGCCGCGCCATTGGGCCATGCCCTCAGTTGAAGTCATGATGACGAAACGCATCAGGCGTGACCCAGCGGCATCAGGAAGTGACGTGTTCGTCCCACGCACCAGGAAGTGGAGCAACGGGCTCATCTGAGCAGCCAAAGCTTTGAACACTGGTGTATGGTGACGTACCACATGATTTATGCAATTTTACTGCTTATATTTTGTAAGTGTGTTTGCAGCGGGGGGCATTTTAATAAACCCAGAGGGTATTACACTATTTTTGGTGTTTTGGTTTTTTATATATGCCTGAATGGGACGGAACCCTTGTGATGTTATGAAGAGGTGAGACCCGGCCATATACTAAGGCACACTATGGCGTATATTCGGTAAGTGCAGGTCTTAAGGGGAAGGCTCACGTGGTGGAGTTTGACGGGGTATGGTGCACAATACAACTGTGAACGAAGTCACTGCTTTCCTATCGCTTTCTCTCACTGGGTTCTGCCTCTACCTGAACTGTGTTGCTAACAGCTGCCACTTGGCAAGAGTGGGAAGGAGCGCTGCTTTTTGATACAATTGCTTCTAATATCTATTTTATTGGACTGTGTTTGTATTTTTTTGGAAGAGACTATTGATTTATTCAAAGCAGCTGCTCAAGCATTTATTGAATATAAAAGCAATTTTTGGCGCTGAAGGATAGAAACATAGAAAAGTGACGGCAGAAAAAGACTGAGTAGTCCATCGAGTCTGCCCCTTTTTATTTATTTTTTTATTTTATATATATATATATATATATATTTTTACATTAACCTTGTTGTCTGACTATGGATTTATGTTTATCCCAAGCATGTTTGAAGCCATTTACTGTTGACTGTCTCACAACCTCTGTTGGTAGTTTATTCCAATCATCAACCACCCTTTCAGTAAAATAATACTTTCTAAGATTAGTTTTGAACTTCCCCCCAGTTAGTTTGAGGTCATGTCCCCGTGTTCTTGATTTTGGTTTCATATTGAAAAGACTGCCCTCCTGAACCTTATTCACCCCCTTAATGTATTTAAAGGTTTCAATCATGTCTGCCCTCTCCCTTCTTTCCTCCAGACCGTACATATTAAGTTCCTGAAGTCGCTCTTGATATGTTTTATCCCCCAGACCTTTCACCATTTTTGTTACCCGTCTCTGAACTCGTTCTATTTTATCAATATCTTTTTGTAAATGTGGTCTCCAGAACTGGACACAGTATTCTAAGTGAGGTCTCACTAAAGATCTATATAGAGGAATCAGAACCTCCTTCCTCCTGCTGGTGATCCCTCTACTGATACATCCCAGAATTCTATTTGCTTTTCCCACTGCCTGGTTACACTGTTTGCTCATTTTGCAATCATCTGTAATAAGCACCCCCAAATATTTTTCTTCTGTAGTGCTGGCTAACACTGTGCCCCCAATGCTGTACTCTCTAAGCGGATTCTTTTTCCCTAGATGCATTATTAGTAGGAGGGCGTGTTTATCCAATTTTTATTGGTACTGCGATATTGCGGCAGACAGATTGGACACTTTCAACACTTTTTTTCATTTATACAGCGATCAGTGCTAAAAAATAGCCACTGATTACTGTATAAATGTCACTGGCAGGGAAGTGGTTAACACTAAGGGGCAATCAAGGGGTTAAATGTGTTCCCTCTGTGCTGTTTCTAACTGTATGGGGGCTGGGTTGACTGAAGGAAGAGAGAGATCATTGTAACCTATCACTGTGAACAGACGCTCTCTCTCAATTCCCCTGTCAGACCGGGGATCTGCTCGGGAGTGATCACAGGTGGGCGGCCAACATTGAGCGCGCCCCGCCCACTGATTGGCTCCCCCGCTAGCCAGTGAGCGTGTGCGCACCATACGTTCCCGCATGCGACGTACCATGGCGGCGTTTTGCGGGAATGGCGGCTGGTCAGCAAGTGGTTATCCCTTCACACCTAGGGGTAAAACAAATCTAAATGCCTAAGCTCAATTTTGCAACTTTGACATGGGTTCGTAAAACCGTACATATCATCACTACATTTCCACATTATTATCATAGGAAAACTGGCCCAAAATAGTAAAAAAAAACAACATTTTTTTAAAATGTAGCTGTATATTTCTTGTTGCTATCATAACCCACTACCAAAGAACAACCCAAAATAAATTCTCCTGTTCCTGGCGATCGCATTAATACCACATATGTGTATGTCATTTGTTGTTTGTACCCGTAGTACAGCCCAGAAGCAATAGTGCGCTGTTTGCTTTTTTTTTTTCCCTACCTAAAACACACTGACACTAACAAAAAAAAATTCTGTCCAATTTTACACTGACCCTGACCCTGATATTTCACCCTGACCTTGACCCAAACACTAACCCTAGCAATGACCTAGATCAAGCCTTGATCTATACATTTTACTTTATTTTTTACTATTTATGTATTTTTAAATTTCTTTACAAACACTTTTTTTCTTTCTCCAAGGAAGGAGAAAGATACATTGTATCCTTCTTCTCCATTCACAGAAAGAAAAAAACACAGGGGTGGGCTTCACAGTGACCGATCACCATTGTGGCCAATCAGAGGCTACCTCAGTGATTAGGTGACCCGGAATCGGGATATCCAGGTCCTAATCATTAGTACGCACAAAGGGAGAAACACATATTTGCGGCCCCGCGTAAAAAAGCCCAGTGCAGTGAGGCCGCATATATGTGTTACGTCGGCGTGAAAGGGTTACATTTATTTCTCACTTGCAAACATACATGAGTCTGACATAATAATGTTCCCTAAAGTAGGCAGAATAAGAAATGGCATATGATGTAGTCCAAGGGTCGAATCCTGGAAAAAAAGTGTGGGAACTCACCCAAGATCCCCCCACTGACACTGCAAAAATGTACCTAAAATGGCCATATTCTGTGCTAAACAGTGCAAATGTCAATATTTCAACTATAAACATGTAGCTAGCGCTATTAGCAATGTGTTTAAGTTAAACATAAGTCAAAAAACACATTTCTCCATTTACACAATGAAGGTCAGGTAAATATAACCCAGCCAGCACAGAGTTCCCCCATACATCAGAGTCTACAGGATTCCCCCTTACAGTGTCACCAAATGCAGTGTGTCACTTGCCACCCACAGAGGTTCATGCTGGGACCTGTAGTCCTTCACTTTTGGGGTTACATCCCCCAAAAGTGAAAGACTACAACTCCCAGCATGAACCCCTGATACCATTATGGATGTGTCTTCCTCCCAGTTTGCTGGTGTGTGGAGGGACTTAGGGCCCTCTTTGTATGCGCTGCATGACCGCAGCGTGCTTCGGGAGCTTGCCTGCTCCTCTCTTGGGACCATCACCATTTTGGGGAAGACCAGTGGAGGGCTTGGAGAAAAAGTTGGCTAGCTTGCCCAGCTGCGGCGGGTCACGGCACTTTCGTGGCAAAGTGTGGAGGCGCCTGCAGCCGAGGGGGACCAAAACCGCTGCGTTGTTGTGTGTAGGAGCTCTGTAGGAAGCGGAGATCCCCGGCGGCCAAGTGGAGCTCCTTCAGAGAGCGGCCATATCACAGCACGGTCACCACACCCCCGAGGAGGAGGAAATTAAATCCTCCTCCATTCTGAATGCCTGGTCCTCGCTCTTTGGTGACGTCACTGGTTGCAGGCGCCTAGTAACCAGTTAGGGCAGTGAGCCAGCGGGTGGTGGATTCACGCAAAACGTTTCTCGGCCGGCCCAGGAGTCCACCAGGGCAAGTGATGTAGCGGCTTATTTAAGGGGCATCAGATCGTGGCTGCTAATGGGAACGGCGTTCCTGCTTTGGAAAAAAGTGCAGGAATGTCGTTCCCATGCGTTCCCGCAGGACACAAGCCCTAATGTAGTCTGTCACTAGCATTAACAAAACAGTTTTTTGTTTTTTGTTTTGACTGATACATAATTGTATTACCTGGTGATCTGGCCAGTAAGTCTGTTATTTTCAACTTCCTTTACCAGATCAAGCTGTCCAGCAAAAGTGGCCTTTTTGGACCAGATAATTATTTTAAAATTATGCCATATTTATTCTACAATCATGTTGCCATTATTTAAATTTTATGTAAACCCTAACAGTGACCTTCTATTATTTGTTCCCTTTTGGTCTGTTACATACAGTGGGGATCGAAAGTTTGGGCACCCCAGGTAAAAATTTGTATTAATGTGCATAAAGAAGCCAAAGAATGATGGAAAAATCTCCAAAAGGCATCAAATTACAGATTAGACATTCTTATAATATGTCAACAAAAGTTAGATTTTATTTCCATCATTTACACTTTCAAAATAACAGAAAAAAATGGTGTCTGCAAAAGTTTGGGCACCCTGCAGAGGTAATATCTTGTACTGCCCCCTTTGGCAAGTATCACAGCTTGTAAACGCTTTTTGTAGCCAGCCAAGAGTCTTTCAATTCTTGTTTGAGGTATCTTTGCCCATTCTTCCTTACAAAAGTCTTCCAGTTCTTTGAGATTTCAGGGCTGTCTGTCACGCACTGCTCTTTTAAGGTCTATCCATAGATTTTCAATTATGTTGAGGTCAGGAGATTGTGAAGGCCATGGCAAAACCTTCAGTTTAGGCCTCTTGATGTAATCCCCCGTGGATTTCGAGGTGTGTTTAGGATCATTATCCATTTGTAGAAGCCAT
>BLSH010357725.1:785750-797333 GCA_018402905.1 Glandirana rugosa
TTTTTTTTTTTTTTTTGGCATCGACATTGACACATATTTTACAACCGATCCCAAACCAAAATTAAACAATCAGTTCAATCGGACTTAGACGTTAGATTGTAGGTGGTTCTGACTGTTACGACGACAGGTTTACAGATAAGAAGATTGTCCTCTTCAAGGGGTACTGACCGCCTATCGATTATAACACGGATAGGTGTTCTTCCCGTCGTTCCACCTTCGACCGTTAATGTACGGTCACTCAAAGCAAGCTGTGTATTTTTAGGTGATCAATGATCCTTCTTTTGAGAAGTGATTCCATTACCTTGACTACAATTGATGTTAAACTCACTGGCATGTAATTGCCAGCTTCCACCTTGCTGCCCTTCTTGTGGATAGGCACAATATTAGCTATCCGCCAGTCATGGGGAACTTCTCCTGTTAGAAGAATAGACATTTGGACAGCAGCATTGTCAGTCTTGGTGGATGTTAGATTGCAGATTCAGGCTAACTTGACTAACAAATTAAAACCAAACCCTAGCCAACATTTTATACACAGTTACAGCTACGGTTTTTTTTTTTTTTTTACTTTTGGGATAAAGGTTATTCATAAATGAATAAAAATTGCCCATAGTAAGCACCCCTGTCTGTGGTAAATGGTTTGTCTCAACCCTCTGATGGCCACTTTTGCTGGACAGCTTGGTCTGTTAAAGGAAATTGAAATATAATAGATGTAGTGGCTGTATCACCAGATAAAAAATAAAAGAAAAGAAGTATAAAAAAAGAAAATGAATGCAGCCATCACATTTAAGAATTGTTAAGCTGAAATATTCAATTTTTGCTTTGGAGTTTAGATATGCTTTAAGGACCCATAGCGAAGTGGGATGGAGTATTAATGTATTACAGGGTGCAAGATTTGTTCAGATGTATCTGTTCTGGAGTTTAGGTGAAGATGCTGTTTATCCACCAAGTGTTGCCAATAATTATTCATGTAGAGGGAGGGGTCTCTTCTACCCACGTCTATGATGCATCTGATCGCCATGCAGACTGCTTAATGAGCTTGTTGTGACCTTTTAAATGTCTGGAAGATAGTCTGCTAAAAAGGGCCATCCATGGCTCTAAAATTATCTGTGTGTTCAGCGTCATAGACAGTATGTGTGAAGACGTAAGTGAACCTTGCTCCATTAGACAAAATCAAAAACAGTCATTAAAGACTAGTAACTATAAAAATGTGATTTTTTTAATATCTGTAGCAGATATGCATATACTATGTTTGGTCAGATGTATATTATTTTTTTATGTGTTATTGTTTACAGAATGCATGTATCTTGGGGAAGCCATGTTTATTAAGAAAATATTGGGATTCTGTTTTGATTAGTACAGCTTACTGATTGTGCATTACTATTCCTCTCATTTGAATGTTTTGAAGAGATCTTTGAGGCAAATAGATTTTCTGTGAGAACATATACTGTACTCCCCAGATCTCTTATCCTATAAATACACTATATTACCAAAAGTATTGGGACACCTGCCTTTAAACGCACATGAACTTTAACGGCATCCCAGGCTTAGTCCGTAGGGTTTAATATTGAGTTGGCCCATCCTTTGCAGCTATAACAGCTTCAACTCTTCTGGGAAGGCTGTCCAAAAGGTTTAGGAGTGTGTCTATGGGAATGTTTGACCATGCGCAGTCATGTTGGAACAGGAAGGGGCCATCCCCAAACTGGTCCCATACAGTTGGGAGCATCAAATTGTCCAAAATGTCTTGGTATGCTGACGCCTTAAGAGTTTCCTTCACTGGAACTAAGTGAGAAACAACCCCACACCATAATCCCCCCTCCACCAAATGATTTGGATCAGTGCACAAAGCAAGGTCCATATAGACATGGATGAGTGTGTTTGGGGTGGAGGAACTTGACTGGCCTGCACAGAGTCCTGACCTCAACCTGATAGAACACCTTTGGGATGAATTAGAGCAGAGACTGCTAGCCAGGCCTTCTCGCCCAACATCAGTGCCTGAGCTCACAAATGCGTTTCTGGAAGAATGGTCAAACATTCCCATAGACACACTCCTATAACACGTGGACAGCCTTCCCAGAAGAGTTGAAGCTGTTATAGCTGCAAAGAGTGGGCCAACTCAATATTGAACCCTACGGACTAAGACTGGGATGCCATTAACCACCTCAGCCCCGGAAGGATTTACGCCCTTAATGAGCAGGTAATTTTTGAGATTCAGCACTGCGTTACTTTAACTGACTATTTTCCCCCACAAATAGAGCTTTCTTTTGGTGGTATTTGATCACCTCTGCGTTTTTTATTTTTTTAGCTATAAACAAAAAAAGACCGCCAATTTTGAAAAAAAAAAAAAAATTTATTTTTCTGCTATCATGCATATCCAAAAAAAGTATAAAAAAACGAATTTATTCATATATATATATATATTAATATATATATATATATATTAGGCCAATATATATTCGGCTACATATCTTTGGTAAACAAAAACGCAATAAGCGTATATTGATTGGTTTGTGCAAAAGTTATAGTGACTACAAAATAGGGGATAGATTTATGGCATTTTTATTTTTCATTTTTTTACTAGTAATGGCGGCGATCAGTGATTTTTACTGGGACTGCAATATTTTGGTGGACAGATCGGACACCTAACTGACATTTTTTACAATTTTGGGAACAAGTGACATTAATACAGTGATCAGTGCTAAAAATATGCACTGTTATTGTACTAATGGTACTGGCAGGGAAGGGGTTAACATCAGGGGTAATCAATGGGTTAAATGTGTTCCCTATTTGTGTATTCTGCATGCCGTTCACAGTTGTAAAGGTCTTGATAAAAACATATTTAAGAAAACATGCTCCAAGGACAAGGATAAAATCAAATTAATTAATATTGAGCACTAAACTGTTTAGAGCAGTCTATTTACTGGACTTTTATAAGCTTTATCTTTCCAAAGAAAAATCTTCAACTCTTCACAATCACACCTTATTCATGTCTCCAGTTTTCAGCAACACCTATACTTGTGAGCAACTATTTTTAAGGATGAAGCACACAAAGGGCAAAATTAGAACCAAAATATCGGAGGAGCACCTGGAGAATTCACTGAGAATTGCTATTAATGCAGCAAACCAGATATTGATGCATTGGTTCATCAAAAACAGGGTCAAATATCGCACTCGTTTTATGTTGCCCTGTTTTACTTTTATAATAGAAAAATATTATGAAAAATTTAAGTTTTATTACTCAGATAGTTACATTATCTATATCAGTGATCATTAACTTGTGATCTGCCTGACTTATTTGCTCATCAGCTTTCCCTAAGTGTATTTTATGTGTGGCCCAAGACCATTCCTCTTTTTCTAATATGGCCCGAGAAGAAGGACGGCTATATACACCACAATCTAGCTCATCGCTGTAGTCTGACACATATTAAAATTTGCTGTATTAGCCCTATAATGAGGTCACTGGGTGGAAGCTCCTCTGTGACATACTTTGGGCAGTGTGGCCGGATCAAGTTTTTATAAATCTTAGTGAGTGCTAGTGCTTAGTGCTAGTTTAGTCCTAGCTAGACCCTCCCCACTTCTTCTATGTTCCCTAAGTCAGTGTTAGTTATTCACAGGGACAGAGCTTAGGAAAGTCATAGTCTTCTTATACTCCAAAAGGAGTATAGGAGGTAAGGATCATTGTCAATGCATAAAGCGGCATTTGAAACAAAACAGTATTTTTATGTCAAACATTTTTAACTTATTCAGATGTATGAAACTTTTCAGTCCCAGGGAGTGTAGGAAGACACGGGGCCACACGATGAGACTGGAAGAGAAGCTGTTTAACATTAAGCTGTGGTAGGGTGTTTTTCACTGTCAGGGTGTTAAGGATGAGGAACTCTCTTCCACAATCGGTGGTGTTGGCAGGAAGTATTGATAGTTTTAAAAGACTCTTGGATGAGCATCTTAGCAAAAACAATATACGGGGATATGGGAAATGATTTTTACACACACACACGTACACCTACACAGGTTGAACTGGATGGACTGTTGTCTTTATTCAATCTTACCAACTATGTAAGAATGTCACAAGTTGGTTATCTGACAGTCTGTCAGTGCTTAACCACTTCAGCCACGGAAGGATTTCCCACTTTAGGACCAGAGCACTTTTTGCGATTCAGCACTGCGTCGCTTTAACTGACAATTGCGTGGTTGTGCGACGTTGTACCCAAAGGAAATTTGTGTCCTTTTTTTCCCACAAATAGAGCTTTCTTTTGGTGGTATTTGATCACCTCTGCGTCATTTCTGATCGCCGCTATAAACAAAAGAAGAGCGACAATTTTGCAAAAAAAAAAAACAAATTTCTTACTTTTTGCTAAAAATACAAATCCAAAAAAAATGTATAAAAAAACATTTTTTTCCATCGGTTTTGGCCGATTTATTTTCTTCCTCATATTTTTGGTAAAAAAAAACCACAATCGGCGTTTATTGATTGGTTTGCGCAAAAGTTGCCGAGTTTACAGTTGATGAGAATTAATTTCTGGGGTATTTATTTATTTATTTTTTTTACTGGTAATGGCTGTGATCTGCGATTTTTAGCGGTACTGCGATATTGCAGCGGCGCGTCAGACCATTTTGACACTTTTTTGGGACCATTGGCATTTATACAGCGATCAGTGCTATAAAAATGCACTGATTACTGTGTAAATGCCATTGGCAGTGAAGGGGTTAACCTGGAGGGGCGCTCTAAGGGTTAACTGTGTTCCCTGGGCGTGTTCTAATTGTATGTGGGCTGGCCTGGCTAAGGGAAGGGAGTGATCACGGCTTCCATATACAAGAAGCCTGTGATCACAGCCCTTCCCCCTCTAACAGAACGGAGATCCGTGTTTACTTACACGGACCTCCGTTCTTTCACTGGGGGGGCCATCGCGGGTAGCCGGCGGCGATTGAGTCCACCCTACCTGCTCCCTGGCCCCCCCTCGAACACAGTGAGTGTGCCTCAGGCGACGCGCGCGCGCTCACAGTGAGGGATATCGTAGCCGCCGTCATACGACGGCGGTTTGCGATATCGAGCCACTTTGTCACCGTCAGACTGCGGTTGGCAAGTGGTTAAAGAACAACTCATTTGTCACCTGTTTCTGTCCCATTCACTTCTGTCTCTGGTGCCTGGTGGAAAACTGTTTTGTTTACTTTTTTACCCTTTTCTTCCCCGGGCCTCCAACTTTATTGGAGGGCATTGCAGCAGGAAAACTTCCTGTCTGCAGACATTCACACAGCTAAAACCCAATGACTATCTTAGAAACATTCCCGGGGTTTTAGCAGTTGTCTGTCACTGCTTCTGTGTCCTAGGTGGTGCATACTATTTTCATGGTGCCAATTTAAACTAAACCCTAAAAGGGTTATTGTTGAGCCCATCCCCTGTGCACACTGAATCCTAACAGTAGCTAATAATGTACTGTACGATGTATTTCTCTTAATATATGAATTTAGAGCAGTTTCTCAGTGAGTGGAACTGACTTGCTGTTCATTTATCTAGACCATGGTTTAGATATCAGTAGTTAGTCACATTCAATTGGTGTTATTCTGTAATATTTAACACATTTTGTAGCCTCTCCAGACTGCTTCTTCGGTTGAGTATCAGGAAGATATCCCAACATTCATATTTACAAAGGCAGTACAGACACCTTGATCCAATCAACATGGGATGTGTTGATGCTGAATGCCCAAGAACAGGATGGGAGGTGTGAAAGTTGTAGGACCATCCTGTTCTAGTTACAGCATCAGGAGGTCTGCATAAATGTTTTTTCTATGATTTACATGGTTAAAGGTGTGAGTTATTGTCAAATCACCTGGGTAAAGATGTTAAAATGGCATTATATGTGGAAGACAGGTGGTGTCGAAGACTTCCACTCCTGTTCAGGGATGGTTGTTCCAGTTTGAAGTAGATGGCCTTTTTCATACCTCTTGTGAACCTGTTCTCCTCTCTGTCCAGGATGTGCCCTTCACTGTCCTCAAAAAAAGTCAATTTTCCCTAAGATGTAGGAAAAATGCTGAGTCCAGACCTATAGAATTCACCCTACTTTACTGGCCCAGTCGTTTTTTTTAATAAGATGCTTTGGTCTCCCCTCTGTCTGGTGGTCTCATGTTTTTGTTTGACCTTGTAGATGTTTTAACAAAAGTTAAATCAGTCTGTATAGCATGCTGTGTTCCTTATTATATTGAGTGATAAGTTGTGCTGTATACAAGCTGCCTGCAGAAAACTACAAGGGAGGCGGGGGGATACAAGACCAGCCACCCTGCACAATGATGGAGAGCATCAGAGGCTGGTCTTTATCACAGGAAACTCCTACTAAGTGCAGGGCTTGTTTTCTGCTGGATCACTGCATGGGTCTGGAAGAATAGGCAAAAGGCACCAAGAGTAAAGTAAGAATACACATTCCTCTTGTACAGGGTTTCTCAACCCTAGGGTTCCTCCAGAGGTTGCTAGGGGTTCCTTGAGCAATGGTCAATTTCTACCTCTCAGATAAATTCCCAATGATACCATTGATGTTTTTGGCTATCTGTAAAGGGGTAATTCTTCCCAATGACCACAAGTGTAAGGAGCATTCTTCCCATTGACCATCACACTAATGTATCATGAGTTGTAGATTTTTAATTTTTAGCAGGGGTTCTCCGAGACTGGAGAATAATTTTAAGGGTTCCTCGGTTTTGAAAAGGTTGAGGAAGGCTGCTCTTGTATATGGAAAATATTTATTTAATCTGGAGTTCAGCTTTAACAGTACCCTTCACTGGCAACACCCGAACCCATTAATTTAGAGGGGTGTCTATATACTTTTGTAAATACAGTAGGTTTGATGTCTCACAAACTTTTGGCCATGCGTTATTGTATAATCATAAACTATACATAGAATTGAAGGTGTTTGAATGTTTAACACACATTGCTCATATTTACTTTCAACTGATCTTTTTCAGATGCTTATGAAAAAATGCACTAAAATTACATGTTTAATAAATAATGGTAGAAGATGTCGCCTGATAGACATCCTTGTGATATAACCGTTTATCCGTGTGGTAACCATTCCCTGGGGAAAACATTTTTCTGACAATGTTAGAAAGATAATGCAAGGACTCTCTTGAGATGTGAAGTGGACACGTCTTCACACTCTCTCTTCCATCCTCCTTTAACCGCGTACATACATGATGGAAGTGAATGTGGCGGCCTTTGCAAACTTTTATTCTGTAAAGTCCTCAAAGCACTGCATTTCTCAACCTACATATACTAATCTCTATTGAAGGCTCCCATTTTAAAGCTGTTTTTAGCAGAACAAAGAAGTCAAGCATCACAGATCATTTGAAAGGATTTATGCTTTTTTTCCAGGCTACTCTTTTATAAGATTTTTTTCCTACGTTTTGATACACAGCTCTGTCATGCATCCCTCTAGGATGTTTTTCATGCACTTTCTTTTACTGTTTTTTTTCCTCCCTGTATGAAGATGCCATTTACATCCTTCTGAAAAAGAATATGCACAGTTGGGCGTAGGTCAACGGGGGACACATCATTACGCTGCAGAACTTTTTATCTCACTCTTTAAAAAAAAAAAAAAATGGATCTCTATTCAGCCGTGCAAAATGGCTATAGAACACTTATTATCTATATGCTGATAGGGCAGAAATCACAGTGACTAGAAAGGAGATCTTTATTAAACTTGGGTCATAAAGCTTACATGGCAATTCCACTTTTGTGGAAAAAATATAGCAAATTAAAACAAATAATACAGCATATACAATGGCTCCGCACGCCGTGATTTAGTGTTATTAAAAATCACTTTTCTTTTTCAATTTGCAGCTGCTGTAATTTTCTGTAAAATTCAATGCAAATTGACAACCTGGAGACCACCTGTACACATTTGTGTGAATACACGCAACAGCAAGACTTGGGAGCGCGCCCGCATGGGTGACAACCAGGGAAATCGCTTCCATGGCGGGTCACTCGATGCGGAGGAGCCAAGATCGCCGCCGAGGGACCCCAGAAGAGGAGGATCGGTGCCACTCTGTACAAAACCACTGCACAGAGGAGGTGAGTATATCATGTTTGATATTTAAAAAAAAATAAAACGGGAAGCTTTACAATCACTTTAATATTGAACCAGACCCTCTCATTCAGATTCAGTCTGCAAAATACGTGGTGAAGCAAACAGCTATTTCTTCAAAGCAACAAAATATAGGATTCTGCTACAAATTTGTTAAAATCCTTGCAATGTACATTGATCACCCAAAGGGGAATTTTTTTTTATCTCAACTAAAGTGGAGTTAAGCTTCAAAGGTCAACTACAGTTTTTTTCTTCTTCATATGAATGGCCCACACGTTTAGGCCTCATACACACGGGTGTTTAAAAAAAAACGAGCTGTAACGTCTGTACTGACGCCAGGAAAAAAGCTGCATTAAAACCGCATTTTATCAGCATTATGCATTGATGTCAATGCATGTTTATCCACGCTAGCTTTCAGCGATGTTTCTCTGCCACTATTCATAATCAGTGGTTCCCTATGGGAGCCCATTGATTTGAATAGAAGTTGCGCCAGAAGTCGGATCATGATGATTCGACTTGCAGTGCGACTTTTGTGCTGAGGATCTTGAAGGGGAACCCCGCAAAAAATGAAAAAAAGAATTGCGTGGGGTTCCCCCCAAGAGGTACCAGACCCTTCGGTCTGGTATGGATTTTAAGGGGAACCCCCATGCCGAAAAAACGGCGTAGGGTCCCCCCCCCAAAATCCATAGCAGACCCTTATCCAAGCACACAGGCTGGCAGGCCAGGAAAGGACACCCTTATGACATCACAGCCCACCTTGTGGCGTCATAAGGAGGCGGTGCTTCTGGATGACATCAGAGGGTGGCCTCGCCCCATGCCAATATAAGCCATTTCACAGCATGGACCCGGCATTTGAGTGGGAGAGAGCGATGAGTCAACATGGGAAGAAAAGAAGAGGGAGAAGGCAGCGGAGAAGACAGCGGCAAAAGAGCAGAAGACCGAGCAGAAGATAGAAGACTCCTCCGAAGAAAAATGCCCCCCACAAAAGAGCATAAGAAAGAAGAGCCGGAGAGGGGAGAAGATGCTGGAGCTGATTTAATAAACTATTTTAAAAATCTGTGTTGTGTGTTTTTTTGACACTTTTTTTTTTAGGTGAATGGGTAGGGGTACGATGTACCCCATACTCATTCACATAGGGTGGGGGCCCTCTTGCTAAAGGGGGCTTCCAGATTCCGATAAGCCCCCGCCCTCAGACCCCAACAACCAATGGCCAGGGTTGTCAGGAAGAGGCGCTTGTCCTCATCAACATTGGGACAAGGTGCTTTGGGGTGGGGGGGCGCAGGGCCCCCCCGCCCCAAAGCACCCACACCCATGTTGAGGGCATGCGGCCTGGTATGGTCCAGGAGGGGGAGCACTCGCTTGTCCCCAGCCCCTTTCCTGGCCTGCCAGGCCACGTGCTCGGATAGGGGTCTGCTATCGATTTTAGGGGAGGCCCTATGCCGTTTTTTGGGCATGGAGGTTCCCCTTAAAACCCATACCAGACTGAAGGGTCTGGTACCTCTTGGGAGGCGAACCCCACACAATTTTTTTTTTCATTTTTTGCGGGGTTCCCCTTCAAGATCCTCAGCACACAAGTTGCACCGCAAATTGGATCATCATGATCCGACTTCTGGTGTGACTTCTATTCAAATAAATGGGCTCCCATAGGGAACCATTGATTCTGAATAGAGGCAGAGAACTGCCTGACGAGGCTTAACACTGTGTATACAACGTTAAGCCGCATTTTTGAGCATTTTGCCAGCTCAGCGTCAAAACAGCTCTAGCGTTGCAGCTTCCACACCCTCTGTTCCTGCGTTTGTTTTACAGCTTAAGAACACTGATGCCACTTACAGCTCAAAAATGTCAGCGTGTGCATGAGGTCATTAAATAACATGGAGAGGCATTCATTAAAAATGCCCGTGTGTATGAGGCCTTAAAAAAAAAGGCAACATTTCACTATATTACTGACCTGTCCAATACTGTCCACCAAAGACAGATTATACAACATAGAGTGGCTCCCAATATGATCGACCCATGAAAAGCATATTTTTTTTCATTCTATGAAAGGCTTCTACCCATATCGCAAATGTAATGTTTGTCAGACCAATGTTTTTTAAGGAAGGGGTGTGTCCTTTTTTCAATCTAACCAGATGGGGCAATCTTATGATATTAATTATTTTGTGATGTGTACATCAAAATTAGCTATTTACATGATCCAATGCCCATGTAGCAAACAATATGTGGGACCCACTATGTGTATGCTACATGTGCGTCTCGCAGTACATTTAAACAACATAAAACGTGGTTTCAAAGGCCACAACTTATCTAAACATTATGCAAAGTACCATCAAAAAAATTCAAATGGTACACTTTTTGTGGCCTTGGAGAAATATATTCCACATTGGAGAGGTAATTCATCAGAAGAGCCTTTTCTGGTTTAGAGACATGCTGTATTTTTAATTTGAAAACTTTGTCACTTTTGGTCACAATGTTGACTGATATGTAAATTGTTTTTGTAACCACTTCCAAACCGAGCCTATTTTTGGGTTTGGTGGTTACGAGTTAAAAACTGTTTTTTTTTTTGCTATAAAATTACTTAGAACCCCCAAACATTATTTCTTTTTTCTAACACCCTAGAGAATAAAATGGCGGTCATTGCGAAACTTTGCCACACCGTATTTGCGCAGCGGTCTTTCAAGCGTGCTTTTTTTAAAATAAATTCTGTTTTTTTAGTTAAAAAATAAGAAAACAGTAAAGTTAGGCCAATTTTTTTCCGTATTGTCAAAGATAATGTTACGCCGAGTAAAATGATACCCAACATGTCATGCTTCAAAATTGCGTCCACTCGCGGAATGGCGGCAAACTTTGCAACTTAAAAATCTCCATTGGCGATGTTTAAAAAATTCTACAGGTTAGCAGTTTTGAGTTACAGAGGAGGTATGGTGCTAGAATTATTGCTCTCACTCTAACGATCGCGGCGATACCTCACATGTGTGGTTTGAACACCGTTTTCATATGTATATATTTTATAATATATTTTTTATCACGGACGTAATATGTTGTGGTTCTAGCGCTGCACTTTAACTTTTCAATCTTCAAAGCTCAACTGCAATTTTTTTTTTCATAAGAATGGCCCAAACATTGCTAAAAAATGCAACTTTCACTGTATTACTAATCTTTCTAACACTGTCTACCAAAGACTCGCCAGTCTGTCCTGCTACTTCTGCTCTCGGTTGAGTGATGCCAAGGGTCATTCAACACACTTCCTGTTAGACTATGCTGCCAAAAACACATCCCCTGCAGTTGCATGATCATTTTGGCCTCAACTCACAATACTGTTGCACAGAATGGTGCTTACACATAATTATGAGGTCACTGTTCTGTGCAGGAGTCAAACAATCCACTGCTAGAGGTAAAAAAAGGACCCCGCTTGTCACATGATCAGAGAGGAAAGGTTACATGGGGGGAGCCCTCTTTTTCCCTCTGGCATTGGTTCTCCACATCGTGGAGAAGATGAACAGGAATGCAGGAGAAGGCA